>NW_025914322.1:0-11264 GCF_018835915.1 Vigna umbellata | reverse complement strand
CGCCCAGTTTGGACACTCAGGCACTATCAGAAAAATTTTACTCTTTTTAGATTGTTTCTCCCACTTACCCCACAACTTCTAAAGATCCCTAGAACCCTCCAAACTTTGAGAAAATTCTGAAAACACAACTGTAACTCAAAATGACCCATTAAAACCCAATTTCACTCCTATAAGCTACCTAAACTCAATTCTACACTTTCCAACTCTCATATTAGTTTACCAACTACCTAACCAAGTCCAATCACACTCATTAGCACACCCTAACACCTTAGAATATTCACAGCCTTTCTGTTTTAAGTTTTTACCATATCAAACCTTTCATTTGTGCTAGCAACACCTAATAACTCACCCTAAAATGACCCTAACAATTCTAAACCGGATTTTTCCTCATTTAACAGTCTAGAAAAGTCCTAATAGGTCTAATAACATATCTCTAACAATCAAAAACATTTTACACTCTTTATTTCAAAATCTCACCACTCAAAACTCCCTTTTTACACTAAACAGTTCAAAACTTTAAATAGGAACTACCTTTACATTACACATCAGATTTCAATCACAATATCCCTCCAACAAGTCCTAAATTACCCCATGACAACACCTAGACAATAGTTTCCTTACCTCTACCCTAAATTCTCAAACTCACACATGCAAAACCCACATTTTTAGTCTTAAAACTCAAGAATTTAACTCATTCCACATCACAACCACTTTAAATTATTTTTAATCACTAAAACTACTTTATCAACCCAAATCATGATAGTACATACAATGGTAACATACCATACCAAACATACAAATATCATACCATCAGTTATCTTCATTTAATCACAAATAGTATTAGCAACAACATACAATTCTTCTCAAATCATTTATCAATCATAAAATATTCTAAATTCAAGCTCCAAAACGGATAATTAAGACAAGGTCTAACTTCCTTTACCTCATAATAAACTGTCCGACTCTAAAACGCTCCACCATATGCTTAAAACGCAAGGAATTTATAGATGAATCTATGAAACACCAAATTGGAAGCAGACAAAGTCTTTAGAACTTTAGATGAACCAATAATGAGTAGAAGAAGCAAGATTACACATACAACGACACTTGCTTCTTCCAAAAACAAATTAGGAAAGAGAGAGAAAAAATGAGTGAGGACTTACTTGCTCTATGATAGAAATTGATGGCTAGAAATGTAGACCTCTTAGCCGTGATCAATTAGACACCTTCTGATAATCAAAGAAATGACTCGGTAGTGAGAATTCTTAGAGAGAAGTGAAAGGAAACAAAGAAAAAGGATTTTAGAGAGATAGTAATGTAACTAGATTAGAAAATTCTATTTATATTATTCAATTATTTTAAAATAAAATAACTTGTCTCATTATTTTAAAATACCTACCAACTCTAATACTCTATTTTCTAGATTCTTACAAAAGAAATAAATATCTAAATACTTATAAAAAGAATAAAAAAGAGGATTAAATAAATCGAAAACTAAAAAAAAAATTAATATAAAATGAGTAATATATAATTTAAATGACTTCTATTAATATCATAATTGAAAAAAACTAAAATTACCTTATTTTTTTATAAAAAAATTGTCTTTTTATCATTTTTTAAATTATTCAANTGGGGACAAAAAAGGATTGTCCTCTTTTTTTAATTCATAAGTAGAAACAAATATACTGAAAATAAGCATGTATATTGTTTTTAAGACTCTGTAATGTCCCTAGATCATATCTACTTGAAAAGCTTTAACCTTCACTGATCATATAAGTGCATCTATTACCAAAGACTCTTTCTCTATATACGAGTTAGTCACATTTTGTTCCAAAGGATCCTGTGGATGATGAATCTCTGTTTTCCACTTCATACATTTCATCAGCTTTCATAATGGACTTCCTTCCATGAATGAGTTGGTTTTTTCGATGTGAGTCATTTGCATTGTCACTTATACATAAAAGTGTTAACCAAAACCATATACAGTTATAGTTACAATTTTTCTATAGTCTTTTTCCTTGTCTGGTCACTTTCTTCTTACTCAACTGGTCTTATTTCAGTCTTAATTAAATTCAGACTAAAACCTTGCAGATGTGTATAACAGATTCAGTGTAATCTAATCCCAAAAAAACGAACAACAAACATACACATCAGTTCACTTGAAAATCAGTACTCGTCCATCTTCAATTATCCGAAAGAAGTCTATTTATTACTTCGTGTTAGTAACCCAAATCACTCAAACTAAAGGGGTGTGTCGACTTATATGAATCATTGACACTATACAAAAAATGGAAATCTCAATCACAAAACTAAACAAGCTATAACATATGAAACTACTACTACTACAAAGGAGCATCAGAAAACATATCCATCAAGAGCTTGCTCAATTGACATCTCATCACCTTCTACTCACATCCACTAGATGATCATAGCCAAACCAAACCAAAGAAACATAATAACAAACACAACAAAAACAAAAGGGTAAGCTAGATTCAAAAACAATACATCATATATGTTAAAACATTTCACATAATAATCATATATATAATATAGACCAACTCAAGCATCTTAGAATACAAAGACCTAAATCAAGTATCCAGACTTAGAATGAATGTTGAGCTATGACGAGTTATGCACTTGTGGTGGCCACTACTATTTTGCAAAGCCCTTGCCAATTAGGTTTCACCCTATCACACATCACAAGCACCTAGACTAAGACCTCTTGTTACTCTTACTACATACATCAAATCTCTCTATATGAGAATGTATGACCATTAGATTGTTAGGAAAATACACAAGACTGAGCTACCTACATTCATTCTAACACACTTGAACCAAACTAAGAAGTTCCACCTTGGAACTAACCATCCAAACCTTGAAACCATTTGAAGCCATATACATATGTCCACACACTTGCACAATTGAATATCACCATATATTATCATTGATCATGCATCAAAGTGCAATAAACAACCCAATAAGTCATCACAAAACATTTAAAACATAAACATTTAAGTACCAAAGGTGGCACTCAGGAGCCTAGAAGCTGGCGCTCAGTGCCCTAGCTTCTCCTTTTCTGGTGCTCAACTCCCTGGTCCATGGAATGGGTCGCTTAACGCCCAGTTTGGACACTCAGGCACTATCAGAAAAATTTTACTCTTTTTAGATTGTTTCTCCCACTTACCCCACAACTTCTAAAGATCCCTAGAACCCTCCAAACTTTGAGAAAATTCTGAAAACACAACTGTAACTCAAAATGACCCATTAAAACCCAATTTCACTCCTATAAGCTACCTAAACTCAATTCTACACTTTCCAACTCTCATATTAGTTTACCAACTACCTAACCAAGTCCAATCACACTCATTAGCACACCCTAACACCTTAGAATATTCACAGCCTTTCTGTTTTAAGTTTTTACCATATCAAACCTTTCATTTGTGCTAGCAACACCTAATAACTCACCCTAAAATGACCCTAACAATTCTAAACCGGATTTTTCCTCATTTAACAGTCTAGAAAAGTCCTAATAGGTCTAATAACATATCTCTAACAATCAAAAACATTTTACACTCTTTATTTCAAAATCTCACCACTCAAAACTCCCTTTTTACACTAAACAGTTCAAAACTTTAAATAGGAACTACCTTTACATTACACATCAGATTTCAATCACAATATCCCTCCAACAAGTCCTAAATTACCCCATGACAACACCTAGACAATAGTTTCCTTACCTCTACCCTAAATTCTCAAACTCACACATGCAAAACCCCCATTTTTAGTCTTAAAACTCAAGAATTTAACTCATTCCACATCACAACCACTTTAAATTATTTTTAATCACTAAAACTACTTTATCAACCCAAATCATGATAGTACATACAATGGTAACATACCATACCAAACATACAAATATCATACCATCAGTTATCTTCATTTAATCACAAATAGTATTAGCAACAACATACAATTCTTCTCAAATCATTTATCAATCATAAAATATTCTAAATTCAAGCTCCAAAACGGATAATTAAGACAAGGTCTAACTTCCTTTACCTCATAATAAACTGTCCGACTCTAAAACGCTCCACCATATGCTTAAAACGCAAGGAATTTATAGATGAATCTATGAAACACCAAATTGGAAGCAGACAAAGTCTTTAGAACTTTAGATGAACCAATAATGAGTAGAAGAAGCAAGATTACACATACAACGACACTTGCTTCTTCCAAAAACAGATTAGGAAAGAGAGAGAAAAAATGAGTGAGGACTTACTTGCTCTATGATAGAAATTGATGGCTAGAAATGTAGACCTCTTTGCCGTGATCAATTAGACACCTTCTGATAATCAAAGAAATGACTCGGTAGTGAGAATTCTTAGAGAGAAGTGAAAGGAAACAAAGAAAAAGGATTTTAGAGAGATAGTAATGTAACTAGATTAGAAAATTCTATTTATATTATTCAATTATTTTAAAATAAAATAACTTGTCTCATTATTTTAAAATACCTACCAACTCTAATACTCTATTTTCTAGATTCTTACAAAAGAAATAAATATCTAAATACTTATAAAAAGAATAAAAAAGAGGATTAAATAAATCGAAAACTAAAAAAAAAATTAATATAAAATGAGTAATATATAATTTAAATGACTTCTATTAATATCATAATTGAAAAAAACTAAAATTACCTTATTTTTTTATAAAAAAATTGTCTTTTTATCATTTTTTAAATTATTCAAGTGATTTTGAAAATATGTTTTTTTAAGTTTACGTAGCTATTTAAAATCTTATAAACACATATAGAAAGGATCTTATATATTAAAATTTCAACCTCTTATTATATGAAATCAATCTAAATATTTTCGAAATTCATACAACTTTTATGCGATAAAATACTCCTTAAGATCTCATTTTATTTACTTGTTGGACTATATTACAAAAGCAACAGATGGAGCACGCGGATGTATTTGTTTTACGTCTGGAATGACATATTAGATTACAGTGAAAAGGAAATAAAGAGTATTTGCCTAAATGAAATACTTTTCTACTTTAGTTTGGTCCCACTAATTAGTAGTGGATTCAACTCAATTAATGTTCATGTTTGCCACTAGATTAGTCTAGTTTTTTTTTTTTTCTTATAAGAATTTCCAACTAAACCATATAAAGGATATTATTGTGTAACGTATATTGATGATTAATAACAGCATCTCCCACGCTCTCACAAGAATAACAAAACTTATTATGTTTTTTTGTTTTTTTTCGGCAAATCTTATGGAAAAAGTTAGACTCATAGCTTCATTAGCTTCCTTTCAAATTTTATCAATAAGTTAATTTTATAGCTCCTAAAAGAATAGATATTGTCGACCTTAAATATCCAAGTAATAATAGATAAATATTTGTTGGTAATTATGAATAGGTATTGTTGGTTGGTAAACTTCATCCATAAATTTTACAATTTGGTTTTCTTTTTTTTTCTTTTTTTTCTTTTTTTCTTTTTTTTTCTTTTTTCTCTTCTCCTCCTCTATCATTATTTGATAATTTTAATTTTTACCATTATTTTAGTTATATTTTATTAACAAAATCAACTTTTCTTTATCCTGTAACTTTAATCTTCATTTTTTATATTTAATTTAGTGACAAGAAGTTTTTGCATCAAACTAAAGAGTTTGACAACCTAGAAAAGCAAGAAGATAAAAAAATATGAGATCATGAAGTTCATTTGGTATTGAATGTCACATCCTTATTGAGGATAAATACAACCACTAATCTTTATTGTATTAGAGGTTTGCTAACATACTTAATCTTTTTTTTAAGTTGGTATATTTTAGCAAAGTGTATCGAGTTTTAGTAGACAAAAATATTCTTATATTATGAATTTTAATAAAGTCAAGGTATTTGAATAATTTTCATTCTCAAAACTAAAAAAAAAAAACAAAAAACCCTAAATCCTTACTTACCCCTCTCTCATCCCTCATTCCTCTCAACCTTTTTGTTTCATCTCTCTCACTCTAACATCTTCTCTATCATTCCTATGATAGTTCTAATTGAAAAAAAAAATCAGAAACACTTACCTACAAAATCAACATTTAAAATATATGTGAATTTAGTTTTAATAGTTATTGACATGATAATTATAGGTTAATGTTAATACGATTTCTTTTAGGAGTAATAAAATCAATATTAATCCTAAATTTGTATTTTATTAAATATTGAGTATTAAAAACATGGAAAATTTAAATATACCAATTTCGTTATGGACCAATTTTATGTCAAAATAGTTATTTAATGTTATCATTAATATTATGATAGTGATGATTCGTATAGAATAAATATTCTAGTATATACATGACTGGTCACAACACATATATATTTGAAAACAAAATTGCTACGTGCTGAATGCATTGTTTGCTAGAGAGTTCTTTGAGGGTGAAGTAGATTTTAATAAGTCAAATTATTCGTGAGGTTTAGCATGAGTCACGTATGGGGGTGGTGGAAGACAAATCTACATTTCCACTGAGACGAAAAGTTCAACGACACAGAGACATCGTGGTATAGGCTCATGTGTGTTTTGTCTTCATAAAACAGTTGCCCAGGTTGAACTTTTGCAAATTGTGCATGTGTTGTGTGGTCCATATACATCTTTTTCGGTCAAATCGTTTTCTCCTTTTCGATTCCGAGTGGTATAATTTGATTGAAATTTCAACTGAATCCGGTTTTAGTTTCCAAATTATTTTAATTTCTCAAATTAAAATAATACAGTTTCAATCTTTTAAATTTATTGTTTCGAGATTAAAATTAGTTTTGAAAGAATAATTGTAGCGTTTAAAGTTTAACATTTAGAAAATCCTTTTTTTTTAATTCATGGACTTTTATTTTAATTTTGAAAATAAAAAATATACATTTTTAGTTTAAAAATATTATAAGGTTTGCAATTTTTTATTGAGTTATATACTGAATATTTTTTTAACTATACTTACACTTCAATTTAGAAAGAATTCATAAATCTCTCGTTTACGTTAAACGTACACCCTTAGCTTACTGGAAACTAGAAAGTTAGTTAAAAGCTGAAAAACGAACTATAGTAACTAAAACTTGTTGAACTGGTTTAGAAAATAATTAATAGTTGACAAAAGTATATATACTAGAGTAGGTAGAGATATAAAATCACAAATATATACATATCTATATAATATTTTTATATAATTTTTATTTTATTTTATGGTTAAA
The DNA here is from genome assembly GCF_018835915.1 of Vigna umbellata. Next base: position 4,031 of record NW_025914322.1, on the reverse strand, counting down.
ATGTTTATAATAGTTGTTTTCAATTTCTTTTTAACTCTTTGAATGTTTTTCTTCGTAAACCGATTATTTTATTTACATTTTAGTTTCAATTATTATATTTTTTTCATGTTATGTATATTCCACTATCAATCTTACATTACAGCTTTAAAATATTTTAATCAAGTTTGAACTTAAGTAAAATAATATATACGTAAGTAGATGCCAGTTATATTTTCGTAATATTAATTATCCCATTGATTAAAATAAAAAGTTAAAGATTAAAAAATAATAATAGTAGAAAAAAAAGTTGTCTTCGAGTGTAGTTTTCAATGTATCCGTCCCGTCAACTTTGTGAATCTGAAAACTAAAACGTAGCAATCAAACGGATTGTCACGCTTACCAAACTTAGTTTAAAAAAATCCATTTTTTTCTAAATTTTTTAATTGGATATATAGTATAATCAGATAAACATTTTTTAAAATTTTAAAACCTGTTTAAAAACCAGAGATGAAAAAAAAATGGATTATCTTTTTAATTTAGGAGTTTTGAAGTAGGTTTTTTGTGGGGCACGGCAATAGTAAACTCTTGAGAATTAAAATTAATATCCTTTAATAGGATCTTTGGTGACGTAGTTTAACATGTGAAGATAAAAAAATCATGAAGCAACATCATCAGCAAAACAATGAAAAAAAAAAGTGGTTAAAGAAATGGGCAACAAGAAACGCAAAGTCACCATCTATCTTTATTCTTTTCAAAACGATCGTGTGTTTGTTTATGATTTAAGTCAACAAAATTAAACTCTCAATACATCATTCCACCCAATCAGCATGCCTTACTTCTTTATCTTTTTCAACCATCACTACCTTTAAATTATGAAACCAAGAAACTTAAATAAAGTCACCATTAAAAAAATGCAGGCCCTTTTAATTCTCTTTACCTCCTCAATTATATCGTCAGATTTTCAACACTCTATGGCAAGAAGAGATGGATGATGCCCAGCTTTTTACAAATTTAAACTCACATTTATATTTTTAATCATTTTTATAAACTCAGCGAGTTATAAATATAATAGTTTAATTTCCAAATCAATTAATGTCTCGTCTGTAAAAGAAGAAATTTAATTTGAAGTTTTTTAAATATTTTGATGAATATGGGTTAAAATCAGATAAATTGACTGAAGATGGAGTAATCGTTTCTTCCATTTTCTATTTCTTATCTTCTTTTTAAGGTTTTCCTCTTCTTTTAAAATTTTTAAATTCTTTTTATGCATTTTTCCCAATAAACTTATGTTAAAAAACACGTACGTAACTTAATTCAAGATAAAACTATTTACATATATATAAGTACGATAAATTTGTTTAAGATCATAACTTTATAAAGTTTTAGAAGTGATTTTCTAAAAACAATTAAAACACAAACTTAAATATTGAAATTAATTAAAGTATTAACCATTTTTTCTACAAATCTACTTTTATATCAAATAATATGCTAAATGAATAGGAAGATTCTAAAAAAATTCAATTATATTTCTAGTTAGCTTCAATTTTCAGTAAGAACAAAGGTGGGACACAAAAGAAAGTCAAGACTTGCTTTATATCCAAATAGTCTACACATTTATACTAACACGTGGAACTTAGGAAATTCATTTTTGTAAATATTATATTATATTATATATATATATAAGAAAGGTAATGATGATAATGTATAATAGGTATCTGATGGAGTAATACAAATCGATCTGGTCGATTACACTTTTGTGAGTCTAGTCTGATTCATCTGAGCATTGAGGACAGTGAAGAAAACTCATAACAAATTCTTATATATAAAGATCGATCGGAGAATAGAATAACCAATCAGATAACAACTAGTATGGTATGTCTATATAATAAATTAATTAATTATCATTATATTTTTCCACAATAAATACATAATTACACACTTCCTCACAACAGATGTCATCTTGCGTTCTTCCACTGTCTACATCTTGTTTTTTATTTGGTAATTTTTTTTCCATTTTTATTTTCTTTTCTTGTAAACATTCTTATTCTGTAAGTGAGAGACTGATGATTAATAGAAATATAGATTAACTCAAAATTTGTTAAGCAAACTATATAAATATGTTTATAATTGGATACGTTTGAATTGAATTATATATCCATCAATTCTTCTCTCAAATATTTATTATACATTCAACTAAAACTATTCCATTGATACATCCCCATATATGTGAGAAAGACATTCTATCTAACCATCTATANCAAAATCAACTTTTCTTTATCCTGTAACTTTAATCTTCATTTTTTATATTTAATTTAGTGACAAGAAGTTTTTGCATCAAACTAAAGAGTTTGACAACCTAGAAAAGCAAGAAGATAAAAAAATATGAGATCATGAAGTTCATTTGGTATTGAATGTCACATCCTTATTGAGGATAAATACAACCACTAATCTTTATTGTATTAGAGGTTTGCTAACATACTTAATCTTTTTTTTAAGTTGGTATATTTTAGCAAAGTGTATCGAGTTTTAGTAGACAAAAATATTCTTATATTATGAATTTTAATAAAGTCAAGGTATTTGAATAATTTTCATTCTCAAAACTAAAAAAAAAAAACAAAAAACCCTAAATCCTTACTTACCCCTCTCTCATCCCTCATTCCTCTCAACCTTTTTGTTTCATCTCTCTCACTCTAACATCTTCTCTATCATTCCTATGATAGTTCTAATTGAAAAAAAAAATCAGAAACACTTACCTACAAAATCAACATTTAAAATATATGTGAATTTAGTTTTAATAGTTATTGACATGATAATTATAGGTTAATGTTAATACGATTTCTTTTAGGAGTAATAAAATCAATATTAATCCTAAATTTGTATTTTATTAAATATTGAGTATTAAAAACATGGAAAATTTAAATATACCAATTTCGTTATGGACCAATTTTATGTCAAAATAGTTATTTAATGTTATCATTAATATTATGATAGTGATGATTCGTATAGAATAAATATTCTAGTATATACATGACTGGTCACAACACATATATATTTGAAAACAAAATTGCTACGTGCTGAATGCATTGTTTGCTAGAGAGTTCTTTGAGGGTGAAGTAGATTTTAATAAGTCAAATTATTCGTGAGGTTTAGCATGAGTCACGTATGGGGGTGGTGGAAGACAAATCTACATTTCCACTGAGACGAAAAGTTCAACGACACAGAGACATCGTGGTATAGGCTCATGTGTGTTTTGTCTTCATAAAACAGTTGCCCAGGTTGAACTTTTGCAAATTGTGCATGTGTTGTGTGGTCCATATACATCTTTTTCGGTCAAATCGTTTTCTCCTTTTCGATTCCGAGTGGTATAATTTGATTGAAATTTCAACTGAATCCGGTTTTAGTTTCCAAATTATTTTAATTTCTCAAATTAAAATAATACAGTTTCAATCTTTTAAATTTATTGTTTTCGAGATTAAAATTAGTTTTGAAAGAATAATTGTAGCGTTTAAAGTTTAATATTTAGAAAATCCTTTTTTTTTTAATTCATGGACTTTTATTTTTATTTTTTTAATTCATGGACTTTTATTTTTATTTTGAAAATAAAAAATATATATTTTTAGTTTAAAAATATTATAAGGTTTGCAATTTTTTATTGAGTTATATACTGAATATTTTTTTAACTATACTTACACTTCAATTTAGAAAGAATTCATAAATCTCTCGTTTACGTTAAACGTACACCCTTAGCTTACTGGAAACTAGAAAGTTAGTTAAAAGCTGAAAAACGAACTATAGTAACTAAAACTTGTTGAACTGGTTTAGAAAATAATTAATAGTTGACAAAAGTAAATATACTAGAGTAGATAGAGATATAAAATCACAAATATATACATATCTATATAATATTTTTATATAATTTTTATTTTATTTTATGGTTAAAATGTTTATAATAGTTGTTTTCAATTTCTTTTTAACTCTTTGAATGTTTTTCTTCGTAAACCGATTATTTTATTTACATTTTAGTTTCAATTATTATATTTTTTTCATGTTAT
>NW_025914316.1:0-11417 GCF_018835915.1 Vigna umbellata | reverse complement strand
TGAAGCTCCCTACGCCGCGAACGCTTGAGCAGTGCCTATCTCGAATTCTTACGGTTCAGAGAGTTGGAAATCTAGAGAGAAGGCAGAGAGAGCTTTAGGGCGTAAGAGTTTAGAGAGAGAAAAGAAATGAGGTTCAAGGAAGAGAATGGGTTCTGAAGAGCCCCTCCTAAGGTCAAGTTGGCCTTAGTCTGATGGGTCTGGCTGCCCCACATAAGGCCCAAAGGCCCTTTGTTAAATTTACATGCCCTCACATTGACAAGAGGGCGGGGAGTGACGCCGGTGCAAGAGGCATGGTGCAAGCGGCACTGACCAAGAGCGACTCCTGGCAAGGCTTCCGGTGGAAGGGACACATGGATGAATCGAACATACACCGGAATGAGAGGGATCTAGAGACTGTATAGGTATGGGACTATACAGTTGAAGGATAGCTTAAAGGGATTGATTTGGCTACTCATATCACCAAATGCATTTGCTTTTTCGGTAGCCTGACTCATAAGAACTCCATGGTTAAGATTCAGATGAGTTTTCACTGAACAGGAATTTCTCAAGGTAAGTTTCCACCAATGTGGAATTTCTCTTCCCACCTTTCACCACTTAAAGATTTTGATCAAAGTAAACAAATTTTCACATCATGCTTTATTATTTTTCATCATATTACTTATTATTCTCATAGGTCTGAGTAGGACTTAATCCACATAATGTACTTGTTTTCTTACTATTTCAAAAATTAATTACAAAATATTTTAGATAAAAAAATCATAATCCAGAAAATATTATATTATAAAATTCAATGTCAAAAGGATACATATTCTAAAAGTTTACCCGATGGGAAAATTGCATTGTCAATGAAGAACATTACCGTCTTTATCCCATAAGAATCAACCTACTTGTTAGGGGAGCTTAAACCCTTTATATTTTATTTTTTGATGATGAACAATTAAATTATCATTAATTGTTTCTTGTAAAACAAATGACATAACAAATATTTATATTTTTATCATGTTTGTGTTAAATGATTGAAGCTATTAATGTTAAATGAATCAAGCTTACAACATATTGATAATCTCATTTCGGGTATATATAATTGATTAAACTAGGTATATAACACGTTAAGATTTAGCTAGATCACTTAGAAAGCTAATAGGGGTAAACTGTTATGTTGTAATCGATTATATAGGTCGCATAACTGATTAAAACAAAAAAAATAAACATAATTTGTTATATAAGTGAGATAGTATGTTATGGGTGAAAATTGGATAGACAATATGACTAGCTGTTTTTAAATAATCGATTAAAACAAAGAAATAGTCTACTCCATTACATAAATAGCCTAATTTGTTAATATTGTTGAATGAATCAATGATAGACTTAAGTGTTTAAATAATCGATTATACACATAGAATAATCGGTTAGAATGGAGAAAAAACATAGCTAATTATGCAATTGACATAATCGATTATAATGCGATAGGATTTGAAAATCTTATATATATGTGACTTGAAACCTATTTCAATAACATTACAATTTTCAAATACTAATATTCTCATTGAGCTTTGATTAGAGGTGGTTTCAAGAGACGTTCTTGGAGGATCTATACTACATTGGTTGATTACCCATCAAGATTCTTTCAAGACTTTGTGTTAAAGTGGTTCTTATTCAATCTGCACTTGAGGAGTGTGTGTTAGAGATCAGATTCTTCATAAACAATTTTTGTATTGTACCTATGCGGGTTTGTTAGGGGGTTAAGGGTTGTGATTTCTCTTGGTTGTTGTAAGAGATTGAGGTTGTTCATCTCTTGTGTTGCTATATTAATTTTGAGTAGTGAGAGGAGTGCATTGAGAGGATTGTCTCTGTATTTTTGTATACTTAATCAATTATAGTGGATTCCCTTTAACTAACCTTGTTGAAGGAAGACTGGATGTAGGCTTTTAATACCCGGACCAATATAGATTTTTTGTGTTGATCTTTCTCTACTCTTTCTCTACTTGTTGATTCATTACTATTTGTTTATTAATTTCAAGAAAGTCAATAACTCATAAATATTTTGAAAAGATCATTAAAAAGGGTTAATCCAATTCACCCCCCTCTTGGCTTGAGATATAAAGCCTTTCTTTTCTTACAATACTAACAAAGAAAGAAGAGTAACACAAGGATACACAAGATATAATGTGGAAAACTTCAAACTTGGAGAAAAACCATTGTTGTTGTCTAATGATAACTAGATAATAACACTATGTGAAAATTTGTACCACACATAGACAACACTCACCAACCCTTTGACCCCAAGCACATCCACACTCTCTAAAGAAAGAATTTAACTACACCTCACAACACTTCATTACAATAGTATAAGAAAAACCAAAACTCAAGCTTAAAGTACCTTGGCATGACTAAAACCTGCAGACCACCAGAGCTCTCTGTGCGTGAGATCTTCAACGCAATATTACAAAAGCTAGATAGCCACAACGCTCCCTCTCGCATCATTAGAAAACCAAACCTCACCAAATCGTCTAGCCACCTCATGCATCACCGGGAATTACAACAACACCATTAAAATGTTTTCTAGACTAAAATTTTTAATGAACTAAAATCATAAACAATGTCTAAGAAAAGAAAGTGTCTTTCTTTGAAATCATCTAATAGTCTATATGAGTAACAAGCTAGTGTCTTATGAAAAGAAAAAGTCTATCTATTTTATAACATTAAGGCTAAAAGAAATTTTTATTCAATACAAGTGTTATCTTAAGCAAAGTGTTATAAAGAATGGATTGTCTAATGAATGATCGCTAAACGTTATAGGCTTTGAAGAAGAGTATAATGTTTATACCATCCTATGATTATACATGTTGTATGTTTTACCAAAGGATGCATTTATGAATGACATAATAAATGATAAGATGTCTTGAACACGCAATATAGTCTAACGCTTATCAACATTCAAAATATTTAATACATGTACGATAAAGTTCTTTGATTCTTATATACTTTATTTTTTTATATCCGTGCAGATCACTAACGCAGAAAAATATGATCAAAATCATTGCACCTAAGAAAAAGACGTTGTGAGAGAATAATAACATTCTAGGAATGTTTCACTTGAAATTTTTTGCTCTGTCATATCGTATAAGCTCAATTCACTTAAGGCTATGATAAAGCTATGACCCCAACAAAAAAGAGTAAAGTTTGACTTCACACTTGAAGGCTACTTGCTCTCCTAAAGTCAAATTTCTTGTCTAACCATTCACTTAAGGCTATGATAAAGCTATGACCCCAACAAAAAAGAGTAAAGTTTGACTTCACACTTGAAGGCTACTTGCTCTCCTAAAGTCAAATTTCTTGTCTAACCATTCACTTAAGGCTATGATAAAGCTATGACCCCAACAAAAAAGAGTAAAGTTTGACTTCACACTTGAAGGCTACTTGCTCTCCTAAAGTCAAATTTCTTGTCTAACCATTCACTTAAGGCTATGATAAAGCTATGACCCCAACAAAAAAGAGTAAAGTTTGACTTCACACTTGAAGGCTACTTGCTCTCCTAAAGTCAAATTTCTTGTCTAACCATTCACTTAAGGCTATGATAAAGCTATGACCCCAACAAAAAAGAGTAAAGTTTGACTTCACACTTGAAGGCTACTTGCTCTCCTAAAGTCAAATTTCTTGTCTAACCATTCACTTAAGGCTATGATAAAGCTATGACCCCAACAAAAAAGAGTAAAGTTTGACTTCACACTTGAAGGCTACTTGCTCTCCTAAAGTCAAATTTCTTGTCTAACCATTCACTTAAGGCTATGATAAAGCTATGACCCCAACAAAAAAGAGTAAAGTTTGACTTCACACTTGAAGGCTACTTGCTCTCCTAAAGTCAAATTTCTTGTCTAACCATTCACTTAAGGCTATGATAAAGCTATGACCCCAACAAAAAAGAGTAAAGTTTGACTTCACACTTGAAGGCTACTTGCTCTCCTAAAGTCAAATTTCTTGTCTAACCATTCACTTAAGGCTATGATAAAGCTATGACCCCAACAAAAAAGAGTAAAGTTTGACTTCACACTTGAAGGCTACTTGCTCTCCTAAAGTCAAATTTCTTGTCTAACCATTCACTTAAGGCTATGATAAAGCTATGACCCCAACAAAAAAGAGTAAAGTTTGACTTCACACTTGAAGGCTACTTGCTCTCCTAAAGTCAAATTTCTTGTCTAACCATTCACTTAAGGCTATGATAAAGCTATGACCCCAACAAAAAAGAGTAAAGTTTGACTTCACACTTGAAGGCTACTTGCTCTCCTAAAGTCAAATTTCTTGTCTAACCATTCACTTAAGGCTATGATAAAGCTATGACCCCAACAAAAAAGAGTAAAGTTTGACTTCACACTTGAAGGCTACTTGCTCTCCTAAAGTCAAATTTCTTGTCTAACCATTCACTTAAGGCTATGATAAAGCTATGACCCCAACAAAAAAGAGTAAAGTTTGACTTCACACTTGAAGGCTACTTGCTCTCCTAAAGTCAAATTTCTTGTCTAACCATTCACTTAAGGCTATGATAAAGCTATGACCCCAACAAAAAAGAGTAAAGTTTGACTTCACACTTGAAGGCTACTTGCTCTCCTAAAGTCAAATTTCTTGTCTAACCATTCACTTAAGGCTATGATAAAGCTATGACCCCAACAAAAAAGAGTAAAGTTTGACTTCACACTTGAAGGCTACTTGCTCTCCTAAAGTCAAATTTCTTGTCTAACCATTCACTTAAGGCTATGATAAAGCTATGACCCCAACAAAAAAGAGTAAAGTTTGACTTCACACTTGAAGGCTACTTGCTCTCCTAAAGTCAAATTTCTTGTCTAACCATTCACTTAAGGCTATGATAAAGCTATGACCCCAACAAAAAAGAGTAAAGTTTGACTTCACACTTGAAGGCTACTTGCTCTCCTAAAGTCAAATTTCTTGTCTAACCATTCACTTAAGGCTATGATAAAGCTATGACCCCAACAAAAAAGAGTAAAGTTTGACTTCACACTTGAAGGCTACTTGCTCTCCTAAAGTCAAATTTCTTGTCTAACCATTCACTTAAGGCTATGATAAAGCTATGACCCCAACAAAAAAGAGTAAAGTTTGACTTCACACTTGAAGGCTACTTGCTCTCCTAAAGTCAAATTTCTTGTCTAACCATTCACTTAAGGCTATGATAAAGCTATGACCCCAACAAAAAAGAGTAAAGTTTGACTTCACACTTGAAGGCTACTTGCTCTCCTAAAGTCAAATTTCTTGTCTAACCATTCACTTAAGGCTATGATAAAGCTATGACCCCAACAAAAAAGAGTAAAGTTTGACTTCACACTTGAAGGCTACTTGCTCTCCTAAAGTCAAATTTCTTGTCTAACCATTCACTTAAGGCTATGATAAAGCTATGACCCCAACAAAAAAGAGTAAAGTTTGACTTCACACTTGAAGGCTACTTGCTCTCCTAAAGTCAAATTTCTTGTCTAACCATTCACTTAAGGCTATGATAAAGCTATGACCCCAACAAAAAAGAGTAAAGTTTGACTTCACACTTGAAGGCTACTTGCTCTCCTAAAGTCAAATTTCTTGTCTAACCATTCACTTAAGGCTATGATAAAGCTATGACCCCAACAAAAAAGAGTAAAGTTTGACTTCACACTTGAAGGCTACTTGCTCTCCTAAAGTCAAATTTCTTGTCTAACCATTCACTTAAGGCTATGATAAAGCTATGACCCCAACAAAAAAGAGTAAAGTTTGACTTCACACTTGAAGGCTACTTGCTCTCCTAAAGTCAAATTTCTTGTCTAACCATTCACTTAAGGCTATGATAAAGCTATGACCCCAACAAAAAAGAGTAAAGTTTGACTTCACACTTGAAGGCTACTTGCTCTCCTAAAGTCAAATTTCTTGTCTAACCATTCACTTAAGGCTATGATAAAGCTATGACCCCAACAAAAAAGAGTAAAGTTTGACTTCACACTTGAAGGCTACTTGCTCTCCTAAAGTCAAATTTCTTGTCTAACCATTCACTTAAGGCTATGATAAAGCTATGACCCCAACAAAAAAGAGTAAAGTTTGACTTCACACTTGAAGGCTACTTGCTCTCCTAAAGTCAAATTTCTTGTCTAACCATTCACTTAAGGCTATGATAAAGCTATGACCCCAACAAAAAAGAGTAAAGTTTGACTTCACACTTGAAGGCTACTTGCTCTCCTAAAGTCAAATTTCTTGTCTAACCATTCACTTAAGGCTATGATAAAGCTATGACCCCAACAAAAAAGAGTAAAGTTTGACTTCACACTTGAAGGCTACTTGCTCTCCTAAAGTCAAATTTCTTGTCTAACCATTCACTTAAGGCTATGATAAAGCTATGACCCCAACAAAAAAGAGTAAAGTTTGACTTCACACTTGAAGGCTACTTGCTCTCCTAAAGTCAAATTTCTTGTCTAACCATTCACTTAAGGCTATGATAAAGCTATGACCCCAACAAAAAAGAGTAAAGTTTGACTTCACACTTGAAGGCTACTTGCTCTCCTAAAGTCAAATTTCTTGTCTAACCATTCACTTAAGGCTATGATAAAGCTATGACCCCAACAAAAAAGAGTAAAGTTTGACTTCACACTTGAAGGCTACTTGCTCTCCTAAAGTCAAATTTCTTGTCTAACCATTCACTTAAGGCTATGATAAAGCTATGACCCCAACAAAAAAGAGTAAAGTTTGACTTCACACTTGAAGGCTACTTGCTCTCCTAAAGTCAAATTTCTTGTCTAACCATTCACTTAAGGCTATGATAAAGCTATGACCCCAACAAAAAAGAGTAAAGTTTGACTTCACACTTGAAGGCTACTTGCTCTCCTAAAGTCAAATTTCTTGTCTAACCATTCACTTAAGGCTATGATAAAGCTATGACCCCAACAAAAAAGAGTAAAGTTTGACTTCACACTTGAAGGCTACTTGCTCTCCTAAAGTCAAATTTCTTGTCTAACCATTCACTTAAGGCTATGATAAAGCTATGACCCCAACAAAAAAGAGTAAAGTTTGACTTCACACTTGAAGGCTACTTGCTCTCCTAAAGTCAAATTTCTTGTCTAACCATTCACTTAAGGCTATGATAAAGCTATGACCCCAACAAAAAAGAGTAAAGTTTGACTTCACACTTGAAGGCTACTTGCTCTCCTAAAGTCAAATTTCTTGTCTAACCATTCACTTAAGGCTATGATAAAGCTATGACCCCAACAAAAAAGAGTAAAGTTTGACTTCACACTTGAAGGCTACTTGCTCTCCTAAAGTCAAATTTCTTGTCTAACCATTCACTTAAGGCTATGATAAAGCTATGACCCCAACAAAAAAGAGTAAAGTTTGACTTCACACTTGAAGGCTACTTGCTCTCCTAAAGTCAAATTTCTTGTCTAACCATTCACTTAAGGCTATGATAAAGCTATGACCCCAACAAAAAAGAGTAAAGTTTGACTTCACACTTGAAGGCTACTTGCTCTCCTAAAGTCAAATTTCTTGTCTAACCATTCACTTAAGGCTATGATAAAGCTATGACCCCAACAAAAAAGAGTAAAGTTTGACTTCACACTTGAAGGCTACTTGCTCTCCTAAAGTCAAATTTCTTGTCTAACCATTCACTTAAGGCTATGATAAAGCTATGACCCCAACAAAAAAGAGTAAAGTTTGACTTCACACTTGAAGGCTACTTGCTCTCCTAAAGTCAAATTTCTTGTCTAACCATTCACTTAAGGCTATGATAAAGCTATGACCCCAACAAAAAAGAGTAAAGTTTGACTTCACACTTGAAGGCTACTTGCTCTCCTAAAGTCAAATTTCTTGTCTAACCATTCACTTAAGGCTATGATAAAGCTATGACCCCAACAAAAAAGAGTAAAGTTTGACTTCACACTTGAAGGCTACTTGCTCTCCTAAAGTCAAATTTCTTGTCTAACCATTCACTTAAGGCTATGATAAAGCTATGACCCCAACAAAAAAGAGTAAAGTTTGACTTCACACTTGAAGGCTACTTGCTCTCCTAAAGTCAAATTTCTTGTCTAACCATTCACTTAAGGCTATGATAAAGCTATGACCCCAACAAAAAAGAGTAAAGTTTGACTTCACACTTGAAGGCTACTTGCTCTCCTAAAGTCAAATTTCTTGTCTAACCATTCACTTAAGGCTATGATAAAGCTATGACCCCAACAAAAAAGAGTAAAGTTTGACTTCACACTTGAAGGCTACTTGCTCTCCTAAAGTCAAATTTCTTGTCTAACCATTCACTTAAGGCTATGATAAAGCTATGACCCCAACAAAAAAGAGTAAAGTTTGACTTCACACTTGAAGGCTACTTGCTCTCCTAAAGTCAAATTTCTTGTCTAACCATTCACTTAAGGCTATGATAAAGCTATGACCCCAACAAAAAAGAGTAAAGTTTGACTTCACACTTGAAGGCTACTTGCTCTCCTAAAGTCAAATTTCTTGTCTAACCATTCACTTAAGGCTATGATAAAGCTATGACCCCAACAAAAAAGAGTAAAGTTTGACTTCACACTTGAAGGCTACTTGCTCTCCTAAAGTCAAATTTCTTGTCTAACCATTCACTTAAGGCTATGATAAAGCTATGACCCCAACAAAAAAGAGTAAAGTTTGACTTCACACTTGAAGGCTACTTGCTCTCCTAAAGTCAAATTTCTTGTCTAACCATTCACTTAAGGCTATGATAAAGCTATGACCCCAACAAAAAAGAGTAAAGTTTGACTTCACACTTGAAGGCTACTTGCTCTCCTAAAGTCAAATTTCTTGTCTAACCATTCACTTAAGGCTATGATAAAGCTATGACCCCAACAAAAAAGAGTAAAGTTTGACTTCACACTTGAAGGCTACTTGCTCTCCTAAAGTCAAATTTCTTGTCTAACCATTCACTTAAGGCTATGATAAAGCTATGACCCCAACAAAAAAGAGTAAAGTTTGACTTCACACTTGAAGGCTACTTGCTCTCCTAAAGTCAAATTTCTTGTCTAACCATTCACTTAAGGCTATGATAAAGCTATGACCCCAACAAAAAAGAGTAAAGTTTGACTTCACACTTGAAGGCTACTTGCTCTCCTAAAGTCAAATTTCTTGTCTAACCATTCACTTAAGGCTATGATAAAGCTATGACCCCAACAAAAAAGAGTAAAGTTTGACTTCACACTTGAAGGCTACTTGCTCTCCTAAAGTCAAATTTCTTGTCTAACCATTCACTTAAGGCTATGATAAAGCTATGACCCCAACAAAAAAGAGTAAAGTTTGACTTCACACTTGAAGGCTACTTGCTCTCCTAAAGTCAAATTTCTTGTCTAACCATTCACTTAAGGCTATGATAAAGCTATGACCCCAACAAAAAAGAGTAAAGTTTGACTTCACACTTGAAGGCTACTTGCTCTCCTAAAGTCAAATTTCTTGTCTAACCATTCACTTAAGGCTATGATAAAGCTATGACCCCAACAAAAAAGAGTAAAGTTTGACTTCACACTTGAAGGCTACTTGCTCTCCTAAAGTCAAATTTCTTGTCTAACGATCATCTTTCAAGAAAAGCTATATATAGACGAAAGTTTGAAAAGAATACAAGAAGGATAATATAAGAAATATATAATAGTAAACTCAAGCTTGTTGCGCTCATATATTATTTGAAGAATATATTTCTTTTGAGAGAAAAATCTTAGCAAATCACAAAACTCTTTTTATATTCTCTCTTTGGGAGTTATCATCTCTACCTTTGCTCTTAACACTATTTGTGTTGTAAGTTCTGAAGATAATTTAAAACACTTGTCTAAACGTGTTGTCTAGGAATGAGAGCAGAAGTGGTTATAATACTTGTAAACTAGGAGTGGTTAAACTTGGACTAGTCGTGTTGACTAGATGAACCAGAAGTGGTAAGAATACTTATTGTAGACTTGGAGATGTAAACCTCGTGTAATCTTTATAAAAGATTAGTGGAACCTCTTAAGGAAGAACTTAATGTAGCTTAGATTTAGTGAACCAGTATAAAAATTGTGTTTTATTGCTTTACTTTCTTTAAAAGCTTTTATAAAGCCTTTTTGAAACATCCATATCCCTCTTTGTTAATCTTTTGAAAATCCATCAAACGTCGTCTGTGAAAAGTTTTAAAAATATTATTCACCCTTTTCTAGTGTTTTTTTATGTTTTTCATTGGAGTTTGTTGATTTGGGTAGGGATTTGAAGTTAGAGTTTTCAGTTTTCAAAAGTACAACTGATGTAGGAAATGAGCGTCGATGAATGCTCACACGGAGCACCAAAGATGTTTTGGGCAAGATTTGTGATAGTCAATTTGATGAATTCGTAGTTTTCGATAGGGAACTGTCTTATTCAGGGGAGCCACTGACAAAAAAAATCAAAACTTTCAGATGTTGATCTGGGTATGGATTCTTTAGAGGGTTGTGTAGTAGTTCAATCACTGAAAAGGGAAGAGGATATAGGGAATTGCGAGAGGAATATGGTTTCTGAAGCAGAAAAAGCTTCAAACTGTTTTGCCAAATTTTAGAAACTGTAGTTGAGAATAGTCTAGAGGAAATGAATGTGTTTGATGTGTTAAGAGTTTTTTCATATATTAGTAATGAAAAGGAAAAAAAATATGGATAACATTAGTTTGTTGGAAGTGGGCGAAGCTTGTGGAGTCACTTTTCCTCCACCAAGGTGGTGGTTAAAAAACTTTGACCCATAAAAATTAGGTTAGGAAAACTGTGAAACTATAATATTTAGGTTTAATCATTCAGGAAGTCCCTTTTTTGGAGCAGAATCTCAATTTCGTCCCTTATTTTTTCGGTTTCTCAATTGGATCCAAATTTTATGAAAATTGCAACAATTGGGCCCCAACCGTTAAATTGGGCCCAACGCCGTTAAGCTGTGTTTGACGTGGCACCCTGGTTCCCGTTTTGTAATTGACGTGTCACGCTGGATCCCCTTTCGTAATTGACGTGGCACGCTGGGGTGAATTTTTGAATTCACGTGTCTGATTGATGTGCATTTAGGTTTTTTATTAAAAAAACAACTTGGTAAAGTGTGGGAGAAAAGTGGAAGGGAATAAATTTGTATAAATGTGTGCTTGAATCGCTAATAACAACCTGAGTTTTGATTGAGCTTGTTCTTCTTCGAAGGTGGATAAGTTCGTTGTGGTTGAAGATGGCCCATCGTTGTTCGTCTTCGTCATGCAGTGGGTGGCGGAAGGAAGACGATAATGTGGTATGTGTTGGTGGTCGAGGATGATGTAGCAGTGGTGGTTCGTTTTGCTATTGTGGGATGAAATGTGTTGTGAGAACTGCGAAAACATCTAACAACATCTAAGAACAGAGGCAAGCAATTTTGGGGCTGCCCTAAGTTCAAGGTAAGGTTTTTTTTGTTGTTGTTTTTTTAGTTGGAGGCTG
>NW_025914308.1:0-18509 GCF_018835915.1 Vigna umbellata | reverse complement strand
AACTAAAACTTCTTGTAGCATCATCAAAACAAATTTCTTCAAGATTTACCAATACTGCTTATTGGTAACAAACCATTCCTGGTATACACCGAGTATTCTAACCACTTTTGATCTCCTAGCCAATCTTGATTAGTCCGAGTTTAACCACTCCTAGTATCCAAGTATTCTTACCACTCGTGGTATCAATCCTAACAACTTATCTAGAATGTTTAACTCTCTTGAGCTAAATAATAAAAATGTTTTAATTTCCTTCAGAATTCCTAAACACAATAAGTGTTAGCATACAAGTATAGATTCTAACAACTCTCAATGAGAGGATAAATACAAAATAAAGAAATATGAGAACTTGTGAAATTCTTCCTTTTTGTTCAATGAACAAACTCAGACGATAAATGCTTATTGAGAGAATAACAACGTAGCGATATAATGATAGCAAAATGTCTTGTATTCTCTTATGCAAGTCCTCATTTTATAGCTTCCTTCGAGAGATGATCGTTACTCAGAGATTGGTTGACTTTGTTGAGAGTAGGTGACTTCTTGTACGAAGATATGTACTTTTTTGCGCTTTGGGAAGAGTAGCATTGATTTTGTAGTTAGAGCTTGTACGACTATGGTAGGACATAAAGCTTTAGGAAACATTCTAGGAATGTCTTCTTATCTCTCAACATATTTATGATCCTCGTGCGGTACTTTTGAGTATATCTTGGTATTGTCAATATTTGCATAGATAAAGAGAGAAAAAATAAAGCAGACAAGGTACAATACATACATGCATTTAATGACCAATACTTTGATAAAGTATTGAAGCATGTTTTGTAAAGTCTGAGTTTTTTCAAGTAGAGACAATTGATAAGATATAGCGTTTATTGCTTCTTTCTCTAGACGCCTTTTTGTCAAATGTTGTTTAATCTATTATACTTGACACATCATGGTTTGTCTTATGAGTGTTTAATAGGAATGTTCTTATCTTTTCATGTTGTTGACCAATTTCACATCGATCAACTTCCTTGCATCCAATGATCTTGCACGCAGAAGATGCATTAAATTCACTCCATGCATGCATTAAATGTTATTATCTTCTTTAAGAAGCACCTTAATAACTATTTGTACTTACCTAGCCTTAGACATAACACCTTTACTAGAACTTGTGAAAAGAACAAAGTCGTACAAAGAAGATAAAGTTTTTCCAAGTCGACAAAGCATAAACTTCGAAATTATTGAAGAGAAAAGCTTTAGCTCAATTTTCAAGATATTGTTGATGTGGTGTAAGCTTTTCAAATAATTTTAGTTAAATATAAGAAATAAACATTCATTGCAACATAGAATAATCATATAGATATTCATGAAGTGTGATGTTAGGTTATAAAAAAAAATACAAGACTGCATAATGTTATATCATTTGAAGACATAAACACTTGTTGTTTGAGAAAATGTCGTGTCCTATACACGAATCATGTCTATGTTATATGCTTTGTTTTTCTCTACCCTTAATTAAAATCATGATTGCTAAACTTTTTTGTAACAATAAAAAAGAATCACACACAAAAGTAATATGATTCAATTGTTTGTCTCTTAGTGAACTCTCCTTTAACTCTCATAGTTTTTTGTTATTATAGTTGAACAACAACTCTTGTTTAACAATGAAATTGTTATAATAAAATTTCGTAACATGCACCTACACTAACAAAAAGGCATGCGAACAATGTTTCTATTATTAAACTGAAATATTACTTAGATAACTTATTAAAATAATATTATTCTATGTAAAAACTAAGAAATCAAATGTTCTACTACTATTATCCCCCATATATGTTTGAAGCTTCATATCTTCTACATGATGATTTGGTATAGTTAAACGGTTTATATAAAACAATATTTTATTAAACCAATCTACATGAAGCTCTACCTTAGTTTAATACTAATATTCTGAAAGGGAATCACTAGTTGCTAGTAAGCCCATTATAGACTTAATCACCAATTAACTAGATTAAATCCAAGCAATAAAAGATCTTACTACTTGACGACACCTTCATAATAATGGTAGTAGGATTATGTTTTGTTAATACCTTTATCTCATTTATAGTCCTTGAGCAATGTCATCTCTTACGAAATGTGGTTTGATGTGAATGTAAATGTGTAATATGTACGTGTCTATCTGTTCTCCTTGTTACTAACCTATATAATTAGCTTCTCAAGACACTGCCTATAGTAGGTCATCCTTATACTAAGAACATGTCAGCCTTCGGTGCATTTAGTCACGACAATGTGGTTTTGCTCCTACTCCTCCAAGTAACAGGTTCCCAAGTTAGCATTCACAAGTCTCACCCATCAAATCAAGTTACCAAGCTCATCACTTTTGCCTTTTCAAGTTCCTTGACTAACTGTTCTAGGTAAACCTACAACTATGCAGAATCCATGTCAACTGATGGCTCAAATCTAAGTGGGTAGCTTTTACTTCACTTATCTAGCATGGCAGCTTGTTGACTTAGCATCAATGTGACAACTCATATGACTTGCAAAACTCCTCAATATCTTGAAGAGTAGAAATTTTGATGATGTCAAGACAAGTCTCAAATGCTCTTATTGTAGGAAGATCTTCATGATGACTTTTTTTTATATTAAAACTTTTGTATTTTAGTAGATTGATGTATAGGGTGTGGTTTATATTTGATTATGTGTATTGTTTACTTTAGGTTGCGTTAAAAATAATTTTGAATCATAAAAACTCATTTTATACTCAAGATAATTGATTACCAATTATTTTAATCGATTATGCCTTGCCATAATCGATTATCATGAGCAATTATGAGATTTTTCAAGCAAGTTTTTGACTGTTGTGCATTCATTGATGCATAATCGATTATTACACACTAAACAACTAACAACGGATTTTTGGAGGTATCCTTGAGTAAGATCTCAATAAATTAGATTGAGACTCTCATTCTAAAATACAACATACCAAATAAGTGTATTTCGAAATTCTTATCTACAGTGTGCGGTGATAAGTGTTGTAGGGTTTGTGTAACCCTTGTGTTGTGGCTTTGAGAACTTGGCGTGTTGGCAAAGAGCGAGAACTTTCACTAGAGTATGATTGAGTGTTGTTGTTGCTGAGTTGAAAGTCTGTCATCCTTTGTGAAGATTCAAAGGAGGTGTTCATCCCTTGTGGGTTGGAGGGGAAGTGAGTTTCATCTCTTGGGGTAACAAGAGAGGTGTCTTTTCTCTCTTGGTGTACAACAACCATTAGTTAAAGTCAACTTGTCAGAGTAGACATGCTTTTTCAGTACTTTGCTAGAAGTAGGTTGTACTTTCTTAAGACACTGTTTCAAGTAAAGAACATTATGTGAATATCTCTTTTTTTTTTCTAACGTCCACTTCTGATATTTTAATTTGAAGCTTGTGGATGTGTTTAAAGTAGCTTATCTGCAAAGAATAAAGTAGATTGTGCATGTAACAAATATGTCTTTTCTCTTATCACTTTTGTTGTTTTTGAACGTTAAACATTCAATGTCATTTAATGTTTGCTGAGAAAAATAAAGTGCCTTTTGATTTTCTACCGTTAAGGTAGCGTTTAATAGTTCGTCTTTTCTTCTAAAGATACCAAGCGTTGAGTAAATACTTTATCGTTGGATGAAGTAATAGTTTAGCTCATGGTATCATTTAAACTGAGTAAACGCTTTTTGTGATGTTTCCTTTTTGGAACAATAACATTTAACATTGTTTGTGTTTTCTTTGGTGCTTTAAGTTTTAGTCTTTAAGGATGTTTTTGTCAACGACATTGTCTTGACATTATTTTGTTTTCTTGAGAGTTAAACTGAACACCCCTTGGGTATAGTAAACTTAATGCGTTTAGCTTCAACTCTCAGACGCTTTGACTTAACAATCGTTTAGCATAGCGTATGTGTGTTTTGACTTAGTTGTTTTTTCATTTTCTGAAATTCTAAGTGTTGTCTTAAGGTTTTTCTATGTTTGAGATTTTGAACCTAAGTCTTATGTTATGGTATTTTTATATTACTATTTTGTTTAATGTTATTTGGTTAACTTAAAAACAAGCGTTTATACGTATAGACGATTTGGTCTTAATAAAAAGAGAGCATGAAAAAGTAAAAAAATGGTGTTTGCTTAAAAGTGGTCCATGTCTAGCATAGGGAAATGGCACCTAGTGACATGCTAATTATGAAAAGTGGAATCCAATGAGATTTTCACGGTCAAGTGAGAAATGGGGAGCAACCAAAAAAAAATTGCCTTTGTGATTTTTTCTATCTTTTCAATTGGAAGGGCTTTGATAATTCAATACTCTTCATCATAAAAGATAATTTGGAAATGTATCTTTAGATATATTATTTGATATTTTAAAATAATTATTTTATTTATTTTATATAAGAAAATATCAACAGATAATAATTGTCAACTCTTTCAAAAATTAATAAATCTTTCTTAAATCTTTTAAAATCTCCACAACAAACAAAATATGCATATTGGATTTCTTTAAATGATATTTGGAAGATATTACATTAAAAAAAATATTTTAACAACAAAAAAGGCAGAAAAAGGTCCAACCCAATTTTTATATAAAAAGACTAAAGGGAATCAATCAAGGAACATCTTAGGAATCATTTGGGAGGTCTAATTTTGGCCATACCTCCTCCATGCCTCTCCCTATCTTTTCCATGTTCTTCCCTCTTTCTTCTTTCATTTTGATGTTATTTTTGCTATCCATAGAGTGCTAAGCCCTTGGATGATTTTGTTGTAATTTTTTAATGAAATTATGAGGTTATATGAAATTTAAAATTGTTTATTTTCTTGATTCTTATTGTGATTTAGTTTTTATCAATGTCTTTTATTTCTTAATCAAGTAAAGATAATGACTTTTACATTGTAGCAATTTAGCATAATATATAACAATCATGTGAATATAAAGTTTTCAATTTTAATTGAGAATGTACTTTGATTAAAGTTAGAAACTTTTGTGCGATTGAATAGGTTGTGCCAATAGTTGAGAATACATTTTGATTAAAGGTGAATACTTTAACAAGAATAAATCAAGAATTTACTTTGGTTAATTAGTTTTTCACTTGGTAAAATAGGTAAAAGAATAGACATGATTAGGTATGTAGTAATATTTAATTGAAAATGTGCTTCGATTAAATTATGATTGATCTAAAAAGTTCTTACATTTAATTAATAATATGCTTTGGTTAATACTAAGAACACCAACAAATTAATTGATAATATATATTGATTAATTTGAAATTTGAGATAAAAATCAATTGAATCCTTAGAAAACCAATGATGAATTCTATTTTGAAAAGTTGTAGAATAATCCTATTTTCATCTTTTTTTCCTTTAAACCTTTTTATCTTTTTCTTTCAAAAAAAAAATTCTTTATTTTATTTTATTTATTTTAAATTTTTTATCTTTATTTTCTTTTGTTATTTTTGTTTTGTTAGAGTACCTTTTTGTATAAATTTTATAAGAACTAATTTGTTAGAAATAAATTTTGAATTCGTTGGGAGAGATAACATTGGATTATCCCATACTAATAATTTTGACTACTTGCTTAATTGTCACGTATATAAGTAGTATTAAATATTATCATTTACTAAGACTATTCGCTAAATGTTATCTTCTACTAAATGATATGGTATAATTAGACAATTAAAAAACCTTAGCAAGATTTTAGTAAATCAATCTCCACCTACAATTTTAAGTGTTAACATACACTACCCTACACGAAAGAATTAATAGGATGAGTTATAAGATTGACTTAGTGATAAAAGAAAGAGTGAGAGATGTTTTGGGTTCAACTTCTCCAATAACATTCGAAAACTATAAGGTTTGTTTGGAAGGTTGGAAAAGAAAGACCAGAAAGATTATGAGTTCAATTCTTTCCACTAACAAAAGCTAACAACTATCGTTTGCCAATAAAAGAAGTGTTAATGAGGAAATACCTTAATTAATTAATTTTAAGAATTTTCTACGTCAACTTTGCCTAAACTAAATAGTCTCCGATGATGGTATAAATTCTATATGTGGAAGATGAATTAATCAATCTAGATTTAATAGTTGATAATGTGTTTAGGAAGAATTTGCAAAAGCCATGATAAATGCTAAAGCATTATTCCCGAAGACATTGCCTGCATCTAGATAAAAAGCCCTGAAAAAGCAATTGAGCAACATTGGTGTCACTATAATAAAAGAGGTGCTGCATCATAACTTCCGAAAGTGATAGTTTTGATCTCAACGCTTCATTTGGTAAAATTTTAATAAATATTTAAAAATAAAATAAAATAAAATGTATTTAGGGTTTAGTTTAAATTTGAACATATGAATGAATCTATCCAGGATTATAAAAGGTCACATTTAAACCTAAAGTGAGGAGAGTCCAAATTCTTTCTTAAATTCAAAGTTTAAACATAAAAGATTGAGTTTAATCTAAAACCGATTGAGTCCTTAATTAAATAGTATAATTTTAAAACATAATTTAGCTTAAAATCACACAAAATATTCTATAATAAACTATTTAATTTTTCTCAGGCTTAGAGTTTGGGTACTATGCAGGTCGATCATTCATGATTTGTCTTGAGATATTTTCCCATTTTTAGTATAACATAAATATCCAAAAGCAATATTCTTGAAGAAAATATTTTCATTAATGATTTCGATTATTTAAAACTTTAGACTAAACTAAGATATCTTCCAGGAATATCTTTTCAAAATATCAAGATGTTGAACATTGGTTAAATATGTTTTTAGTCCCTAAACTATTGACTGTTTCTGGTTTTCGTCCCTCTTCCAAACTAAGGTACTATTTGGTCTTCATTTTTTAGAAAAATGTTCGTTTTAGTCCTCAAAATTTTGTTTTTAGTTCTCGTTTTAGTCCTCAAAACGTTCGTTTTTTCGACTAAAACGAACGTTTTTTAAAGATTAAGGACCAAATTGTACCTTAGTTTGGAAGAGGGACGAAAATCAGAAACGGTCAATAGTTTAGGGACTAAAAACATATTTAACCCTTATATATATATATATTCAATATGTATTTTATTTCTTTAAAACAGAAAAATGTGTTAACTTGGTTTTAAAAAAGTTTACATTTTATAATCATGTGAGCTTCATGCTAACAAATTAGTCCTTTTAAGAAGTTAATCAAATTTAAGATTAAGTTTGTCATGAAATTGACATATTTTAAGGGCACGGATTGTACGGATATGAAACTTGAAATTGATACGGAAAAGCAGTTGTAAAGTTATTGTTAATTGATTCCTTTTCAAGTGTTAAGTCGTACATCAACGACAAAACTTACAAGGCAACGTACAATTTGCTCATAATAAATTTCATTTTAATCAATCTTAAGTAAAATTTTGCAAAAAGCTGTTATTTCTTTAAAAAAATGTAAAAAATGTAAGTAATTTGTTGATTAATAATATTTTCTTATTCAATAAAAGTTTTATTATATATGCTGACCAAAAATAAAAGTCCACTTGATATAAGCATATGGAAAGTGAAGTTGATTATGAGAATCACTTGCAAAGAATAATGATAAGACATAAGATTTATGTTCAAAAAAAGGTTTATTGTAGGAAGCAGGGCATCAGAAGAAAAATCTGAAGTCAAAAAATGAAAGTAATTAAAATGAAAGTACAGTAGAGGTATGATTTAGAAGTCAAAGAACTTAATGATTCTCTATTAGAAGCCACAAACAATGGATTCCAAATTCCCACCCATTTATTCTTTACTTATTATAGATATATATACATATATATTGATGCTTCATTTTCAACACCCAGATCATATGTATCATCATAAAGCATAAACATTTCATGATAACTTTTTATATGATTTTCCTGTTAGGTATAACAAGTATTATTAAATTTGTTTTGCTAATAATAATTTTATTATATCTAAATGATGAATAATATCTCTTATACCACCCTATTTGGCAAAAAAGTTACTTTCTTAGGTTTTCGCTTTCGAAATTAGAATTTAAAATCATTATTAGAATCAAAAATATTTTTCACAAAATCCAAAAACAATTTTTCATAGAAGAAATGTTTCATGAAATTTTCCATAAAATACAATTTCATATAAAAAAAAGTTCAATCACTAGTGCAAAAACGGAGTTAAAAACGTGGGTCATACGTCTCAGTTTTATGAAAACCGAAGCATATGTAAAGGCGGTGACATTTTTGCAATTTCAACGAACTTATACGTCTCGGTTGCAGGGGAACCGAAGCATAAAAACCAAATTACCTCGGTTTAAAGCCAAACCGAAGCATAATGTTCTGCCACTTCCCACCTAAAACTGGCTATTCAATTGACAACATTTTGAAATTGCCCTACTGCCTCAGTTCTTTGATCAACCGAGGCAAAAAGGTTCTGTCTGAAAGGGGTAATTTACCCAAATCAGATTTCATTTTGAAAACCCTTGGCCTTAGGTATCCTTTCTCGCGAGCCTTGGGTATCCTCCATTTTTTTTTCTCTTCATCCTGAGATATCCAGAAGCTTGAAGTTTCTGCACTTTTTCTTCACCGCGGCAGACCCAACGCTAGCGGCGAGCACGACGAGTCACGGCTAGGTTGCTGCGAGGGCGTCCTGCAGTGGTGTCGTTTCTGTGAGGGTTCAAACTCCAGCTTCTTTCTTCTCTCTTCTTTGTCCCGGCTTCACAAGAAGGGGAGGCATCAACCTCCATCTTTTCTTCTCTCTGTTTTGGTTTGGCCTAGCAGGAGCCTCCCTTCTTCCCCAAATCGTTCTCAGTTCCAGTTCTTTCTCACAAGGAGGGAATGCAAGTTCAAAATTACGGTGTGACCCATCTCTGTGACGCATGGATCCGTTCACTGGCGTCTCTGTAGCGGAAAATGTCTCGGTTTGTCAGAGTTTAGCAGCGGTGCATTGCGTTCTAGGGTTCGATTTGGGACTTTGGGGTCCTCTTCTTACTTTCTTAATTAGGAATGTTCTTGTGTATCCGGAATTGCAAAAGAATGAAATTAGAGTTCTGATCTTGTTATATTTTTGCGATTTGAGAAGGTGAGATTTTCCATTTTTTGAATTTGGGTTTGGGATTTTTGTTTGATTTGCGTTTGGGTTTCTTTTGGCATCTCAGAGTTGGTGATGACAACCTCCGCAATGCTTATTGTATCAAAACCCAAAAGCCTTTGATTCTTACAAAAGCTAAAAAGGTACTCTCAAATCAAATTATTGTGAGGGACTCTCAGATCCATGAAAATCGAGATATTGCAGGTATGTTATTTGATACTTGTACTTGAATATCTGTTACTTTCATATACATTTATTATAGTCTCGAATAGGCTAGAGGAATGCGGAAGAAATTTGGACCAGAAGTTAGCTATCGGGCCTTGGGTTTGGAAAGTACGCAGAAGAAAGATTAGGAAGGGAATAGGGGGAAATGTTGAGCTCGCAAAGAGTGAATGAAAAAAAGTGGAAGTAGCTAAAAGTCGTGGTAAGGGGACCATAGTATAGAGGATCCAGTTTGTTACGGGAGAGGATGCATTTTCTCTTTAGGAGCCTTGGTCTTGGACAATAGTGTGTTTGCTACTGTATTTTCCTGCATCTTTCGATGACAATTTCATCTTTTTCTTTCGTTTTGTCATTCTGTATTTTTTGTTATTAGTGATTTTGGGTTCTTAACGTATAAACACTGTCATATTCGTATTTTGCATTATAACTTTGTAATGAGGTAATGGAAACGGAGCATACCGAGACAGGATTTCATGGAACACTCTTGACGTCAAATTTTTCATCTCAGGTGGTTTAGACAAACTTATAGTTAACATTTATTGCTATATATATATATATATATATATATATATAAACCTTTGAGCATTTTCTCTCTCACGCACACATAATTTGCATTCAACGTTGTGTAAGGTCTAAATGAATTTATATGGTTGATTCTTAATACACTCCTCTTTTTCTCACTCAAAGGAAAATTTTGAGTGAGAAAAAGAGGAGTGTATTAAGAATCAACCATATAAATTCATTTAGACCTTACACAACGTTGAATGCAAATTATGTGTGCGTGAGAGAGAAAATGCTCAAAGGTTGAAGGCATTGCCACACTTGTATATTTTGTGAATGAAATTGGTATACTTCAAAAATAGCTCATCATTTCTTGTTTACAATTTTTGGTTTCAATGCTTTGGAGCTTTGCCCAAATGACTGCTGATTAGGAAATAATCCCTATCAGAAGAATATATTATCTCTGCCTATTAAAAACTAAGAAAAAACTTAAAGAAGATATTGTTATTGAGTAATCATTTCTTTTGTCTAAGTGGCTCATAATAATAAATTCTTTTAATGATTCGTTTGGATACAAAAATATTATAATTTATGTGATTAATTAGGTCTTAAACCAAAGCCAAAAGTCTAGCGAAAAAAGAGAGTAAAAAAGGAACACCCTCTGATGCCTCGGTTATATTTGAACCGAGGAAAAAGCATACACCTTTTTGCTTCGGTTCAGAACCGAGGTAAAAAGGGGTAGACTTTTCACCTCACCAGTATATATCTCGGTTGTGGAACCACTGCCACTAGTGCAAAAAATGTCTTTAACGTCACCCTTTAGACATCTGACCCTCAAATATCCAACGTAAAAAATGACCGGTGGAATTTTCCGTAAATAAAAACATATAGACGTCTAATGTGGGGGAACAAACTTCTATATACTCATTTCTGAAATATAAAAAGTCACTTTTTGACTCCATTTAGACGTCCGATCCCGCCAATCCGACTTCTACAGCCATATAGACGTCCGATGTGGGGGAAACCGACTTCTATATACTCATTTTTNCAATGCCTTCAACCTTTGAGCATTTTCTCTCTCACGCACACATAATTTGCATTCAACGTTGTGTAAGGTCTAAATGAATTTATATGGTTGATTCTTAATACACTCCTCTTTTTCTCACTCAAAGGAAAATTTTGAGTGAGAAAAAGAGGAGTGTATTAAGAATCAACCATATAAATTCATTTAGACCTTACACAACGTTGAATGCAAATTATGTGTGCGTGAGAGAGAAAATGCTCAAAGGTTGAAGGCATTGCCACACTTGTATATTTTGTGAATGAAATTGGTATACTTCAAAAATAGCTCATCATTTCTTGTTTACAATTTTTGGTTTCAATGCTTTGGAGCTTTGCCCAAATGACTGCTGATTAGGAAATAATCCCTATCAGAAGAATATATTATCTCTGCCTATTAAAAACTAAGAAAAAACTTAAAGAAGATATTGTTATTGAGTAATCATTTCTTTTGTCTAAGTGGCTCATAATAATAAATTCTTTTAATGATTCGTTTGGATACAAAAATATTATAATTTATGTGATTAATTAGGTCTTAAACCAAAGCCAAAAGTCTAGCGAAAAAAGAGAGTAAAAAAGGAACACCCTCTGATGCCTCGGTTATATTTGAACCGAGGAAAAAGCATACACCTTTTTGCTTCGGTTCAGAACCGAGGTAAAAAGGGGTAGACTTTTCACCTCACCAGTATATATCTCGGTTGTGGAACCACTGCCACTAGTGCAAAAAATGTCTTTAACGTCACCCTTTAGACATCTGACCCTCAAATATCCAACGTAAAAAATGACCGGTGGAATTTTCCGTAAATAAAAACATATAGACGTCTAATGTGGGGGAACAAACTTCTATATACTCATTTCTGAAATATAAAAAGTCACTTTTTGACTCCATTTAGACGTCCGATCCCGCCAATCCGACTTCTACAGCCATATAGACGTCCGATGTGGGGGAAACCGACTTCTATATACTCATTTTTTAAATCTAAAAGATTACTTTTTAACTTCATTTAGACGTCCGATCCCGCCAATCCGACTTCTGCAACCATATAGACGTCCGATGTGGAGGGAACTGACTTCTATATACTCATTTTTGAAATCTAAAATGTCACTTTTTGACTTCATTTAGACGTCCGATCCCGCCAATTCTACTTCTACAGCCATATAGACGTCCAATATGGGGGGAACCGACTTCTATATACTCATTTTTGGAATCTAAAAAGTCACTTTTTAACTCCATTTAAACGTCCGATCCCGCCAATCCGACTTCTACAACCATATAGATGTTTGATGTGGGGGGAGCCGACTTCTATATTTTCATTTTTGAAATCTAAAAAGTCACTTTTTAACTCCATTTAGACGTCCGATCCCGCCAATCCGACTTCTACAGTCATATAGACGTCTGATGTGGGGGGATTCGACTTCTATATGGCTGCATTAAAACACCGCGAACGCGAGGCAGCAGTTACGTGCACTTAATGTTTATCATCTTCCTCACGTTTTCTCTTTACATGTTACGTTTTTTAGGTTCGTTTTCTCACTTTTGCACCGTTTTAAATTAATTTTTCTCTGATTACATCACTCTTTGATGCATTATCTTTCATTTGAACATATTAAAATGTGTTTTCATTGGGTTTTGGTGCATTTTTGCTCGTGTCCTTAGGCGGCAATTTTTTGCGTTTTGCACTGCTCCAATTCTCTCCATTACGTTTTTAAAACCATTCAATACAAAAAAACGTACAATACATTCTCTTCAATTAAAATATAAAGTTGTAAACTCAATCACCATGAGCCAAGAGCGACCCGAGAGGCCTTAAGCGAAAAAAGATCCAATAAAATACAACAACATTTTAGACGTCTGATCTATAGTCTCAAACGTCTATATAGACGTCTGACCTGTATGGATCAGACATCTATATAGACGTCTGACCTATTGAGTTCGAAGTCTCATTAACGCCACCCGTATAGACGTCGGACAGAGATCAAACGTTAAAAGCTCAAAATAACATACGTCTAAAGCCCTTTCTACACTAGTGTGCCTATGGGCGAAAATAACCGTTGTCGTTTTCCTTAATTGCACCAGTGAATGTACACTAGTGAATGTATATTATATATATATATATATATATATATATATAATTTCTACAAATATAATTTTCTTTTATCTATTTTTATATTTAAAAAATATTTATTCTAATTTTATGTTTAATGAGATAATATTATTAAAATCAATCCTCATATTTAAGTTATTGTTTATTTTAAAATCAATTCATAGTTTTATCATTTTAAAACATATATAATTTTAGCGAAGAAAATATATATAAATTTTTTTTGACTTCAAATTCTAAACAATATAAAATCATTAGGTATACAACACATAAAAAACAATGTAAAATTATTAGATGGGTTAAATATGTTTTTAGTCCCTAAACTATTGGCCGTTTCTGGTTTTCGTCCCTCTTTCAAAGTAAAGTACAATTTGGTCTTCATTCTTTTCGAAACGTTCGTTTTAGTCCTCGGAATTTTGGTTTTAGTCCTCATTTCTTGCTAAATGAGGACCAAATTTTTAAACAGTGTTTAGTTTTCGAGGACTAAAACGAACGTTTCGAAAAGAACGAGGACCAAATTGTACCTTACTTTGAAAGAGGGACGAAAACCAGAAACGTCCAATAATTTAGGAATTAAAAACATATTTAACCCTTATTAGATATACAAAACATAAAGAGTCGTGTGTCTCAGAAGAAGTGAGTGACTCGACGAATCTTGAGATTGAAACAAATATTACATTGCTTTTATTGATATTATAAAAATGATTTTTTAAGTGTACATGATTAAACAACTGTTCCTCCATATTTCCGTACTCATATTAGTTTCTCATGTCTTGTGTCTAAAAGTTTTATGCTGTATTTAATTACTTTATTAAATTTCCCATAAGCATTATCGATTACATGTGTAAATAGTGTACTCTGTATAATTAACTGTTAAACTTTAAGATATATTTTCATTAAAAAGAAAAACAAATTTGTAGGTCCTAATTTCAGTGCTATCATTGTACAAAAATGAAGAAAAAGAAAACAAGTTGTATTTTTTATTGAATAAGGACCTGTCATTAATTGGTTATAACCCACTAAAATGTTTAATAAAAGTGTCTCTTTCTCCTTTTAAATTTCACATGTTGATCATCCAAATCTATTGATTTTCAAAAATAGAAGGTGCTTTTGAACTGCTGGGCATTATTCTTGACACTGGTTTGACAGTTATGAATATGCATATGTTCCTTTAATCAAATGGTATATATAAATATCATGCCACAAGTAGATTCTTCAAGCTATTCTCTTCTGTTCCACTACCCTCGCTTAATTCACTCAAAAACCAATTTAATTAAAGGACAAAAATCTATTTTTAGATCCTATTCTTTTAATTAAATTTAATTTTAGTCCCTTTGCTTTTTAAATAAATAAAACAGTAAATCACAAAATGACATTCACCATATTTTCTTATATTATACTTTAATTTTGTTCTAACCATTTATACATATGGTTCTTTTATGAGAAAGTCTGTGTAATATTATTAAAATTTAAGGAAAGTAGAGGTATAATGAAACAAAAAATAATGATAGTGTAATATTTTTTAATATGAAATGAAAACTTCGGTAAAATTTAAGTATAAATTAGGGGCCAATGTGATAAGTGAAAACCTAGAAAAAATTTCTCTAAATAAAAGACATCTTAATATCCAAATAAAACAATTTATTAAGATAAAAATATAGAATCCTTGCTCTGAACTTTTAAAACTATATATTTTTCATCCTTCCATATGTGATTTTATATCACTAATAAAATTAGTAAAGTGAAACAATATTATTATAATTTATATATTTAAAATTTTTTGAGACTGATTTTATCAATTGATTCGAAAACATATATTAAAACGAAGTTTTTTTGCTTACCTGAACATGCTATTCTCTACAATATCTTGTCTGAAAACATGCCATATTCCATTATTCAATATAAAAGATGACGCACCAAATTAATGTTATATATGGATTTTGAAAGGGATGGTTTTCTAATAGGACTTAAATTTTAAATTTAAGTTTGTTATCAAGAACTCTTATTAGAGAAGATGTGCCACCTGAAAGATTAGAATATGATTCCACATATATACATAAAGTGATGAGGCATAGATACTATGCTCCGAACATCAACAAAAGTGATAGAGTAGGCTACAAAAGATTCGGTTAAGGGTCAAAATAAACAAAGGACAGAAGGAATGCTAACAAAAGAATTTGATGGTGGAAATGCAAGTGATATTTTTCTTGACAAGTTTTGTTCAATTGATAAATGCAGAATATGAATTAATTTTGAGATGAATTTGACACTTATTTTGCTTTGATTTTAAGTTTTTGTATAAATCATTTCAATTTAGTTTCTTTTGCGGTTTTTAACACTAGTAGAGAGTCAAAGTAGAAAAATGAAGAAAATGGATAAATTTCAAACAATTTTGGATAAAACTGTTACTGGTGCAATGACAAATAAGAGGTCTGAGGCACAAAGCAAATCTTTGACAAAGGGAAACCTTAAGGATTTGAGACTAAGCTATAAAGACTCATTCCTAGAGAAGTTATCTCAAGAGCTGAAGTAAGAAATCATGAGGCTTAAGGCATAAAAGAAAACCCAACTAGAAAGGAAACCTTTACAACTGAAGCCACAAGTGTACTACAAAACATTATCCTGGACAATTTATAAAAATAGAGTTGCATCTTTGTTTAGGCAAACTTTTTAGAGAGCTATTTTGAGAGACTTTTGAGAGAACTTTTGTAAACATTATTCTCTGTACTTAGTAAATGCTCATAGAAAGTATAAGAGAGTATGATTCTTCAAAGCAGTGTATTGTTTTCATCTATTATGAGGAGTTAAACCTCTCTAGTGTTGAAGCTAAGATGTAACCCTTTATATTTCTCTTATATCAGTACCATTTCAAGAAATACCTAGAAAACACGGGGTTTAATAATGTTACAGAAAATTTTTTTTATCGAAAAGGTAGTTTACCAACCTTGTTAAAGATTAAATGGTTTGTATAAGTTGTTAAACACTTGAGTTGGAAATTTCCACTCAAATTGCAAGTTAGATAAATATTTTTCAGTCTTCTAGTTAAATTTGTTGTAGTGTTTTGAGAAAGATAGCTCTTGATAAGAATAACATTTGGTGAGAGCTTTTATAAACAACTAGGATAATAAACAATTACAGAGTTTGTAAGAAAAATATCTAGCAAAACTGAAGTAATAAATACACAATTATAATCTTCAACAAGATTACAACTGTATTCGTATCACTCTTAGTATCACCTAGTCAATCCTAGTAACACTTATTACTTACTCTGACTAGAACCCACTCACACCTAATTGTGCAGTATTCTTCACCACTACCAGTAATCCTAGACATTATCGGCATCTTCTCGATACACTGTCTAGTTGAGTTTCTCCCACTCTTGGTTTCTACTAGACAAACCCATCTAGCTATTGTTTAACCTCACCGAGTTAAGCATTAAGTGTTTGAATTCTCTTCAAAATATGCAATCAAACATATTTCTTACAAGTCCTAAGACGATTACTCTCGCAAAGAGGATATGTTTACAATACAATTAAATCAAATAGACTCTTTTCATTTTCTCTCTTCTTACAATAATAAGCTTATGATTCTATGAAGCTTGAGAGTATTTTCTTTTTCTTTTGAGCTTGCTTTTCTTCTAAGATTTTTCTTTTGTATGCGTGTGCTTATTTTCTTACTCTTGTCTTAAGAGATGTTCAATTTATAGGCTTCAAGAAAATGTCTTGAATGGTGATGGAAGGTGTGTTTGGTGGTTCTCTAAGAGAGGTTGGGCCAACTCTTGGAGGAAAGTGGCTAGAGGAGGCTACTTAGATTGCTCTAGCCTAGGGTGACCTTACAAGAGTATGTGTGCATTAATTAGCAGCATAATTGTACTCTATTTCAAAGGAGATTACATGATGGAGAGAACCTTTATTTATAGGATAAGGTGTCTCAAATTGGGAAAAAACTTAGACCTAAAAGAATCACCTTGGTTGGCTTGGAGAGTAAGGAGAAATCATCTCCAATAAGAGGGAGACAAGTGGCAAAAATCCTCTCAAATGAAAGAGTGACATATGGCCACTACTTATGGAAAAAATCTACATTCCTTGATGGCAACTCCTTTAGCATTTTCCATCCAAAGAAGAAACAACTTAAACTAAGACTAAAGAAAGGGAAGTAGAATAAAGATTTCTAAAGTTCTTTCCTTTTCTAAGTCTTAGATGGATTTTCTCTTTATTAAACACATTTACATTGTTTTGTAGGACAATAATAAAGCTTGGAAACCATAGCCAATCAACCAAAGAAGCTTGGTGAGCTAAGGGAAGCAAAGGAGACAAAGAAAGGAAGAAAGGAAGCGCTTTCCGGATTGGAGAAGTTGACTTCCGGATTGGAAAAGCAAGGCTGATATGCTTCTGGATTACATCATGCGCCCAGCAAAAACCACAGGCCGCTCAGCCAAGACGAACTAGCGTTCAAATTTAAAAAGCACGTTTTTAATGTTTTTTGTATGGAACGTGCAGCCCAAGCTTGGTAGCTTCTCTAGCACACTTCTCTTGTAATTTTAGTAGCTTGCTAGGCACACTTCAGAGTCATCTCTTCCTCTATAAAAGAGAGACTCTCTTCTTTGTAAATCCAACTTGAATGCCTTAGTGAAATGCTGCTGAGATTTGTCCAACTATTCCTTGCTTCGATTTCAACGTTTGTGCCTCTTTAGCACGTTTCGTCTAGCTTCCTTCCCTTTTGGAAGGCTTCCTGAGCTGGAGAAACTACACACACATCCAACCTTCACCAAACAATTCATCAAACACCTGTGTGCACAGTCTTTCATCAACCATCTCTTCATTTCGCTGCCTACATCTGGATCGTGAAGCTGCTCAATCTTGAAGAGTGGAGCCGCTTCCATCATTTGGTATCAAGAGCCAGCACATCCACGCTTTGCTTCAAGAGCTAAATCATTTTTCTCTTCATTTGTTTTTCACGTACGTGTTGTGCAGTCCATATATTGTCACTGTTTTTTATTTTTTTTGGCTTAATTCGTCCTTGAGCTTGCTGTTTGTGTTCATTCAATGTTCCTTAGTAATTGTTTCTCATTTTAATCGGTGCAAATCCATTGTTTGAGTTCAATTTAGCTTTAATAATCATTTCCAGTTATGTCACAGTCATGTGCAATTTCTCTTTTGCAATTTTACCTCTGTCATAGTGTTTGATTTTGTCAGTTTGCAAATTTTTTCGTTTTAGTCAAGTTCAATGCAGTGATAGACATTCATTGATCATGTAAAGCAATGAGACATTGTCTAGCTTGGATCACATGAGCTAAACAACTACTAAAGAGTTATTTCAGTTTCAAAAATCTGCATCAAAAATCAATTTCTGGTTTGATATGGTCAATATTGTTTCTTTCCATATTTGTGGTGTCTAAAGCATGAGACAAGTTTCTTTTATAATATTAAGCATGTCTCAAGTGCTATCAACTCATATTAATGATGGTATCGGAAGGGGTATTTTTCGAAGAGTATAGCGCAGCGGAATTAACACTCAGAGAGCGGAAAGCATGTTCGATCACAATTAAACTTAATTTGGTCCTTTTAGTAAAAATATATTGCGAGCGGAAAGCAT
>NW_025914307.1:0-20824 GCF_018835915.1 Vigna umbellata | reverse complement strand
CAACAATGGAGGTTTAGTTCACCATAGACATGGTGAAACTAGATGAAAATAATGAAAAGAAAAAAGATAAAACCCTAAAAGTTGAAGATCGGAGCTTCCGCATCCAAAATCCGCCTCCAAGGGGTGAAAGGAGTGTATTTTTGCCTCTTTTTGTCCAAAGATATGAACTCTAGACCGTCCAAAACCTTAAATAGTTCATTAAAAATATAGAAAAATATCCCAAGCCCACGTTGTCAACGCTCATCACCCCAAAAGGGCGCTCAGCGGTAGCTGCGGCACTCTTTTGACCCTCATCGGTGGCGCCCAAGCGTGAAATAGTGCTTTCAAAACCAAACTGGCGCTCAACGGTGGCGCCCAAGCGTGAAACAGTGCTTTCAGAACTGAGTTGCACTTAGTGATGGCGCCGAGGCGTGAAATAGTGGTTGCATTTCCATACTGGCGCTTAGCGGTGGCGCTCATGCGTGAAACAATGGTTCTTCTATGTGCCACTTTTTCAACCTTTCATGACTCCAGCTCCTTGCTACTTCAACTTCTTCATCCAATTCATCTTAATTCTTGTCAAAACAAGCATAAAACCCATTCAACTCTTTTATTCTCACAACTTAATCAAAAGCATGATTTCAAGCTAGTTTCTAAGTCATAAAGAGTGTTTTTAATATCAAAATTAAGTATAAAAATAACGGTTTTTCAACAGTTATCACCTAAGATAGTAGACAATCTCTTAGTACAAGATTGAGAGAGTGATGAACCTGAACAGAGTGGAAGGGTACTATGTTGAGCCTTAGTGTAAGCTTGAGGTTAAGGGTGAGAATGTGGTTGGGGTTAGGGATGTGAATAGGATGGGGTTAAATGTGAGGGTGAGAGTGAGGCTAAAGGAGAAGTTCAAGCTGAGGGGGAGGGGGAGTGTGAAGTTTAATATGAAAGGATTAATGAGAATGAGGTTAAAGGAAACATTATGAATTAGGGTGACATTAATATTGAGGTTAAGGTATACAATTAGGTTGAGTTTGAAGGAGAGTTTGGTTCTGAAGATGTAAATGGGTTAGTGATTGTAGAGCCTAATGAAGAAGGAAATTTTAGTACATTTATTAAGTTATAAATGGTTGAATAGGAAGTTGTAAATATGGGCAAGAGAAACCAACATAATAATATAGCTATGAAGAAATGAAACACTAGTATTTCCAAGTCTAAGAGGAATATAGCGTGAAGGCTATGGCAATTAAACATTTATAGGATTCATTTCAACTGTAGTGCAAGAAAATTTATGATTATGCATATGAGTTGACGAGAACAAACCCTGGTTCAATAGTAAAAGTGAATGTTAAAGAAAATGATGGAGTGTCAATCATTGGTTTGTGTGTTTGAAATCATGCAAGGAAAGTTTTATCTCATGCAGGCTTGTAATTGGTTTGAATGGTTGTTTTTTAAAATTCTATTATGGAGGTCAATTGACTTTAGTTGAGAGGGATGGTGATGATCAAATATTGTCAATATCTTATGCTTTAGTTGAAGTAGAGAGCAAAGATGCTTGGTCTTACTTCGCAAAATTATTAATTAATGACTTGGGGAGTGTTGTAGTGTGTAGCTCATGCACATTCATGTCTGAAGAAAAAAAGGTATGTTTGAAGAACATATTTTGTTATAATAATGATGAAGGTGACTTGTTATGATTTTGAATTTTAAAGGGATTGTTACTTGCAATACAAGAACTATTACTAGGAGTAGAACAAATTTGTGTTAGTCACTTTTATTCCAACTTCAAAAAATAAAAATTACCATAAATACCAAAAGTTTGATGTGGAAGGCAGCAACAATCACATATTCACATGCAAGGGATTCATTGCAATACCCCCTACGTATGTGCATTTCATTGTTATTGTTTAAGGGAAATGTTTTGATGTACTATTGTGTTTGACATAGGTTTTGGTCAAAATCTAAGTTTACATCTAATGTTATGTTTGTCACACTTGTTAAAAACATAAGGGAGGTTTTTAATAGTGTGTTTGTCAATGCAATAGCTAAAATAGTAATAATAATAATAATAATGTTGTAGAAAATAACAATTTATATCATGAAGAAATGGAAAAAGAAAACATTAAAGATAACATTATTTCAAGGTTCCTTTTGCCAAAAAATAGCAAATGAACTAGAAAATGAATCACAACAAACAAGGTTTTGGATACATAACTACTAATGCCATTGTTTTAGATTTTATTTGGAATTTGGAATATGTACTTATATGTGGGTCTAATGTATGTAGCAATTTTGTTTGGAGAAAAATTGTTTGAGGTGAGACTTGTCAACATCATTGGTGATAAGTTTGTGGTCTACTTAGACAAAAAGGAATTTAGTTGTAGGAATGGATGATCAGTAGGATCCCATGTACTCATTCAGTCTCTGCAATTAAGTTTTTAAATTTGAATCACCTTGACTACATTTTTCACTGATTAAGCAAAACAACATATGAAGATATTTATAACTCAATCATTTACCTTATAAATGGAGAACATATGAGGGGTACACCTATATTACCTTATGTATTGCCCAAGCTCATCAAAGATTACCTCATAGGCCTAAAAATAAGTA
Source organism: Vigna umbellata (assembly GCF_018835915.1). Next base: position 18,238 of record NW_025914307.1, on the reverse strand, counting down.
GGAAGGAACCTTGGGAATTAGATACGGATAACACCTAGTTAACACAAAGTTGGTAAAAGAAAAAATGTAGCATTTGTCAAGGAATGAGCCACAACATAACAAGTTTTCCATCCAAGCCATATGAAGCAAGACCTTCAACCTTCCCAAATGATCCCTTACATCAACTTAGTGTTTTCAACAATCATAACAAACACCTCTTTCATCTTGGTGGTTTTGGTGTGTGGAAACACAAAGAAACTCAAAACTTGGTTAGAGGCAAAGAAAGTAGTTTTATCATTACATTACCCATTGATCTACTCAATCACTACATTCTTTAAACCTCATACATATAATTACATAACTATATGTTGTACTCACTCACTACATTTGTACCTCATGAAAGTTTTAACAACACACAAACCCTTATTGATTTAATCATACCAACAAAAATAATCACTCTTACTAATAGTTGGACCCATTTTCTCAAAACTTGGAGAACTTTCTCTAGATTTGCAATCTTCTTCCTTTGTCTCACAATAATTGTATAAGATTTATTATTAACATCTTCAAAGCACCATTTGAAGTAATAACCTACCTATTTGGATTGTCACCTTATTCCTCAACAAAAGTATAACACAATATTTGTTATTATCAAATAATTACAAAAATAAAATATAACAAACCAAAATTTTATAAATCTAACTTTGTAGTTATGACAATCCCAAAATTTCTTTCTAGCATTTATGAGAGTTTTGATTGTCCTAAAAATTGATACATCTCTAGAGTTGAAAATAAAGGTTATGCAACAAGCCTTATTACCACCACCATGAGAATAACTACTTTGGTTTTGCACCCCGCAACCACAATTGCATGACAAAGACGACTACAACCGAGACATGAAATGCACAAAGTAGATCAATGGATGGCAAAGAAGAAGAACAAGAAGATGAACAATGTAGGGGAAAAAGACCATAAACAACACCAACAATGCTAGTGTAACGAAAGGGTGAACATTATCCAATTTTAGGTAACGTTATTAAATTAAAAACAAAACATATAAAAAATAATTAAATATTTGGCGCAAATATAATGAACAAAGTACTAACTAAATCAACTTTCTTTTATCTAACCTATTGTATTTTATACATGAAACCATCTCATAATAATTTGTAACAATTATAGTTATCTAACCTAGTGTGACAATTCATGAGATCAACTCATAATAATTTGCAACAATTAGAATTATTTCATATTTAAATTCAAATATATATATATATATATTGGTGACAATTCATCTAGGATTAATAGTAAAAAATTTAGTGTTATTAAACTCTTGAATTGCTATTTGTTTTAAAAATTTCAAGAATAAATAAAACTTTAAAGGTAAAAAAAAGAAAATAAAGAAATATAAAGAATAATAATTATAAATGTTTTTATACACCTAATAGTCTTACATTATTTAGGAATCGAGGTCAAGGTAAGTTTAAATAATCATTTCTCTTGCAAATTTTTAAAGTGTCGTTTAAGGACAAAACCATGATGGAGCTTTGTGTTCTAAAGGGGACAATATCTCGGATGTAGCTATTGACCTAACAATGTTATCTTATCAGACTTGGGAACTAGACATTGGCATCGTCTAAGGGAACAAAAACTCCCTTAGCCCTTGACTGAGGGCTTGTTTCGGTACACCTAATAGTCCTATATTGCTTAGTAGTCGAGGTTAATAACAATTTAAATACCCCTTTCTCTTCAACCTTTTAAGGATAAAACCCTCATTCTCCTTAGACCTCGACTATGGGGCTTATGTTTTGATACACTCAATAGTCTCACATCACTTAGAAGTCGAGGGAAAGTTTATATAGTTCTTCATCCTTCAATCCCTTAAGGCATTTTTTTAAGACAAAACTATGATGAAGCTCTAAACTCCAAAGCGAATAATACCTTGGATACTGTGATTGAGTCTAACGATGTCACTCGACGAACCTAGGATTGAACATTGGCATAGTCTAGGAGAAACAAAAATGATTTTCCTTAACCCTTCGTTGGGATGAACCATCATTCCTCTTAGACCTCGATTGGAAAGCTTATGTTATGATAATATCCAATAATCTCACATCGTTTAGGACTTAAGGTACTCCTTCCTCTTTCAACCCTCTAAGACACATTTTAATAATAAAATCATGATAAAATTTCAAGTTTGAAAACATACAATACCAAAATATAATTATTGACCTTAAAAATATTACTCTCGCAAACTTGAAATCGAAACAACAAACAAAATCTCACGAACTTGAAATCGAAACACACTAAACAAAAGAATACTATAATTTAAAAGTATTGATTCTTAAAGTATTATATGAAATTTTAATTGAATAATATTTTTTATATAATATCATAATTTTTATTTTAAACTCTTAAAGTATATTATGTTCTCAAGAATAATTATGTCAATTAAGTTAAACATATAACTTGATCACCTTAAGTAAATGTTTATATATATATATATATATATATATATATGTATGTGTTTTGTAAAAGACATCATGCGCTCTTAATTTGTCAGATGCATGTGGACCAAATTAAAATGTGTCAAAGCGATCGAATTATAAATTGGGTGAATATGAAACAAATTAATATCATGTAGGAGATAACGATGACAGAAACGACAAAACTTTAACCAATTTAACAAATTTTATAGTAGAAGGAACCAAATTAAAATATTGATTTTCAAAGAAAAGGAATGATAGGTTTAACCTTCAAATTAATATTACAAATTGTAATAAATTAAGAACACCTAAAGCTCTATTCATATTAGATTAACGAAAGTGTCTTTATTTTGAACGTGATACTTTACTTTTTATTATATTAGTTTTCTCTCGTTTGAAAGAAACTAGTTCTCTTTTTTAGACTTGTGTCGTGATACTATTTTAGTACCTTTTAGTACAAATTTCTGAAACTAATGACAATTTCTTTTAAAGAAATCACGTTTTAACATTGCTCTAAAATGTTAATTTTTTACACACACATTTTTTTTAATTTATTCCTTTTACGTTAAAAATTCTCTTTTGTTTTTTGTTTATTAAATATCAACTGCTCTATACCTGCTCACTGAATTAGAGTTATTACGTTGAAATGACTTAATCTCTATTCTATTGTGATTTGAATAATGATACTTATATGTTTCTTAATATCTCTTCTACCAAACGTTTAAGTTGAATTGTTTTAAATTAAGTCTACTTACCTATTTGTTAGTCAATATATTTATAAAATATCTAAATTAACCACGTTTAAAACACAATATATTTACCATGTTTTTGGGTTAATTTTGCATGGAAGTGGATTGNTATATATATATATATATATATGTATGTGTTTTGTAAAAGACATCATGCGCTCTTAATTTGTCAGATGCATGTGGACCAAATTAAAATGTGTCAAAGCGATCGAATTATAAATTGGGTGATGCATATGAAACAAATTAATATCATGTAGGAGATAACGATGACAGAAACGACAAAACTTTAACCAATTTAACAAATTTTATAGTAGAAGGAACCAAATTAAAATATTGATTTTAAAAAAAAAGAAATGATAGGTTTAACCTTCAAATTGATATTACAAATTGTAATAAATTAAGAACACCTAAAGCTCTATTCATATTAGATTAACGAAAGTGTCTTTATTTTGAACGTGATACTTTACTTTTTATTATATTAGTTCTCTCTCGTTTGAAAGAAACTAGTTCTCTTTTTTAGACTCGTGACGTGATACTATTTTAGTACCTTTTAGTACAAATTTCTAAAACTAATGACAATTTCTTTTAAAGAAATCACGTTTTAACATTGCTCTAAAATGTTAATTTTTTACACACACATTTTTTTTAATTTATTCCTTTTACGTTAAAAATTCTCTTTTGTTTTTGTTTATTAAATATCAACTGCTCTATACCTGCTCACTGAATTAGAGTTATTACGTTGAAATGACTTAATCTCTATTCTATTGTGATTTGAATAATGATACTTATATGTTTCTTAATATCTCTTCTACCAAACGTTTAAGTTGAATTGTTTTAAATTAAGTCTACTTACCTATTTGTTAGTCAATATATTTATAAAATATCTAAATTAACCACGTTTAAAACACAATATATTTACCATGTTTTTGGGTTAATTTTGCATGGAAGTGGATTGAAAACAAAGTCACTTCACAATAGAGATAAGAAAAACACATTCCCAAAGTTCCATTGTTCATATTATAATCAATTATTTGTTGGGTTACTCATTAATCTCAGAGAGTTCCAAGTTGCAAGAAGAATGGGTCGTCACACGAGACCTCTGAGAAAAAAAAAATCCAAAATGGGGAAACAAAGAAAAGAAGAAAGTGTCAAAAGCCATAATGAATGCCTACATTACTTAGATGAACCGTGTATTCTCGATTTACCCAAACATGGTCTTTCTCCTTTTCTCCACACGCTCTTCTTCTTCTCTCCTCCAAAAACCTTCATATATAACCCCAAACCTCAATATCAAGGGAGTGTTACATTTATCCCAAGACAAGACATGAAGATTCCTTTTTTCACTTGCTTCTCTTCACCCACCAAAGAACAAAACGAAAGCGGTACACAGCACAACTGATACAAACGTAAAGTTGAAAACTTTGGTTTTTGTTTATTATCTTTGATGTCTTTTCTTTCATTGCAGACTACCCAGAGGAAGAGATCAATGATGGGAGCTTCCGCTTGTTCACTTATGGCGAATTAAAATTGGCCACGCGAAATTTTCATTCCTCGGAGAAGGTTGGAGAAGGTGGCTTTGGCTCTGTCTATAAGGTTAATTATACATTCTCTGATCTCGTTCTTTTGAAAAGTCTGTTCTTTGCTTAATTGGGGCATTGAGATGCAATGTGATTTCATAAAAAATTAACCAAAGGTTTATGTTCTGAGAGACTGATTTGGGTTTTGACTTGTGAAGGGGAGGCTTCTGGATGGTTCTCTTGTGGCTGTGAAGGTGCTTTCGGTTGAGGTGGAATCCATGCGAGGAGAGAGGGAATTTGTGGCGGAATTGGCTACACTTGCAAACATCAAACACCAAAATCTTGTAAGCTTGAAAGGGTGTTGCGTGGAAGGTGTTCATAGGTATTTGGTGTATGATTATATGGAGAACAACAGCCTCTACAAAACTTTCTTAGGTATGATTAATTTCTGTTATGTGTTTCTGAGTTTCCAATTTAGGGGTTGCAGTTGGAGGCAGAAGTTATAATGGTTCTGTTTTTGTGGCTTTTTGATTGAAAGGTTCGGAGGAGAGAAGAATGAGATTCAGCTGGGAAACAAGGAGGGAAGTATCTATAGGAGTGGCTCGGGGACTTGACTTTCTCCACGAAGAGCTTAAGCCTCATATCGTACACAGAGACATCAAAGCCAAAAATATTCTTCTTGATCAGAATTTCACCCCAAAGGTTTCGGATTTCGGTTTGGCAAAATTGCTGAGAGACGAAGCTTCTTACATCAGCACTCGTGTTGCAGGGACATTGTAAGTTAGAACATTAAGAAACAAAAGACTTGATTCATTAATTTGAATCCTTTTGATTCCATGACTAAAGGGGTTTGTTCTGATAAATGAACAGGGGTTATCTAGCTCCAGAATATGCGAATTCCGGACAGGTTTCAAGAAAATCCGATGTTTACAGCTTCGGAGTGTTACTTCTGCAAATGGTGAGTGGCCTAGCAGTGGTGGATGCGTATCAAGACATTGAACGTTTCATAGTGGAGAAGGTATGAAATGAAATTGAAGTCAAAGAAACCCATAATTGCTTTTAGCTTTGTGGCGTTGGAAAAGGGACTAATTAAAATGGGATTTTTGTTTGTTATGTTTTGGTAAAATGGAATGTGGTGGGTGTGTGTTTGAAGTTTGAAGTTTGAAGTTTGAAGTTGAAGATTATTACAATTGCAGGCGTGGGCAGCTTATCAATCTAACGATCTGTTAAAACTGGTGGATCCCATGTTGAACAAGAATTTTCCCGAGGAGGAGGCCATAAAGTTCTTGAAGGTGGGGCTACTTTGTGTGCAAGAAACAGCGAAGCTTCGGCCACGAATGTCAGAGGTGGTGGAGAAGTTCACCAACAACGTTGATATGAAAGATGTTAAGATTTCGAAACCAGGGTTCGTTGCTGATCTGAGGAACATCAGAATCAGAAACCAAAACTCGTCCCCGGAAACAAGTTCTGCTGGAGCAACCTTCGCAAGCTCCATTTGGAGTTCAGCCAATCTTGCTCGTTAGTTAGATTATTGAACATGTTTTAGGATAGGATCTTAGCTAATTGGTCACATTCTGAAGACCAATGACACGGATTCACACAGTGTTTATAGTCATTTTTTGTTCTTTGGTTTCATTTTTTTTAGTTTTTATTTTGTTGAATGCTTCCCGAGAGACTTCTTCTCTCGCACTAAATGGTCGCATTCGGCGTGCTTGCTGCATAGGGTTCGTACAAAGTGTAGATCCTCAACAATTTTTTCATCAACTTTTTGAAGATGTTAATTATTACTTTATTAACAAGACAGGAAAACAGTCACAAAATGGGATGGGATTTTATGTTGGGATAGACTTTTATATTATAATAATTAATCAACTTTAAATCTAATTCATCAATCTTAAAACAATAGAGCAAAGAGATGATAAGGTCTAAATTATAACTATTTGTTTATTTTAATTTTTTTATATATCTNATGAAAGATGTTAAGATTTCGAAACCAGGGTTCGTTGCTGATCTGAGGAACATCAGAATCAGAAACCAAAACTCGTCCCCGGAAACAAGTTCTGCTGGAGCAACCTTCGCAAGCTCCATTTGGAGTTCAGCCAATCTTGCTCGTTAGTTAGATTATTGAACATGTTTTAGGATAGGATCTTAGCTAATTGGTCACATTCTGAAGACCAATGACACGGATTCACACAGTGTTTATAGTCATTTTTTGTTCTTTGGTTTCATTTTTTTTAGTTTTTATTTTGTTGAATGCTTCCCGAGAGACTTCTTCTCTCGCACTAAATGGTCGCATTCGGCGTGCTTGCCGCATAGGGTTCGTACAAAGTGTAGATCCTCAACAATTTTTTCATCAACTTTTTGAAGATGTTAATTATTACTTTATTAACAAGACAGGAAAACAGTCACAAAATGGGATGGGATTTTATGTTGGGATAGACTTTTATATTATAATAATTAATCAACTTTAAATCTAATTCATCAATCTTAAAACAATAGAGCAAAGAGATGATAAGGTCTAAATTATAACTATTTGTTTATTTTAATTTTTTTATATATCTATTCTGTGTGACTTCAACTATGTTAACTAAAAAATTCTCACAAAAAACAAAAATATTTGTCAATTTAATCATACAAACTTTGGTAGAAGCTAAGTTAAACGTATGCTTAGCCCTTTTAAATAAAAAGGGGAAAGGGAGAGTTTTTTTGTTTTTATTTGGGAAAGGTCATTACATCATAACGTAAGAAGGTGAAATTTGTTTGGCAGTCACTAAGATAACTATAATCAGGGAAGTTGACTTTATAACATCAAATAAAAATTCCCCTTTACGTAAGGCAATCAATTACATTCATAAGAGAAAAGGAAAGGAAAAAAACAACACGTAACAAATAGATTCCACGTCAATCATATTGAGTTAGAACGCAAAATAGTTTTATATTATTATTCAAAAGTTATATAAATGATAATTGTTAATTGGGTTAAATATGTTTTTAGTCCCTCAAGTATTATGTTATTTTGGGTTTCGTCCATCTTCCAAAGATTTGTTTATTTTTATCTTCTTTTTTAGGAAACTCGAATTTTTAGTCCTCAAAAAGCAACGACGTTAAATTTTCTTTTAGGTGGCTAACGATGTGCTACATCCCTATTCCTTTTTCTGAAACGTGGATCCTTTCTTCCTACATCTTCACGCTGAAGCTTCTCTCCCTCCCTTATTCATCTCCATCATCCTTCAACTATTTTCATCGTCGGGTCATCCCCTCTCCCTCCGTCTCTAACTGGTGACAAATCCCTCCTCACCGACCAGATCGGCGCTAACATCTCCCGCTCCGTCTTCATCACCGACGAATACCTTTTCCTTCCTCTGTCTCGTTTCTTCCTCTCACATTCTACAAAAAAAGTAAACTGGTTCTACAAGGATGTCATTATTATCACCAAGAACCAATAGAACCAATAGAACCAACAATAATAATAATAATAATAATAATAATAAATAATACCACAAACCTGTGGCTACACTTCAAAGGATAAACATGCACATCAAAACCTTTTTTCTTTAAGAAAAACAATTTTTATTTTTTTATTTTTTTATTTGAAGCAAGTTTCAATTCATAAATAAAGTGTCAATGCATAGATTTGACGTGATATAAAATTGTACATGAAAGTGATAACAATGTGGTAAAAGTAAATGGTAACAGAAGTGTGTAAAAATTCAAATGTCATGGTCTCTTCTGCATTCAGGGGGAAGTTGAGGGTGGCGTTTTCTGTCAGTGCAGTAGTTGTAGATGGTGAATTTCTGACGCATCCATTTGAGTCTTTGTCATTGAGAAGCGTCAAGGTCACAGAACTCTGGTTGGTCCCACCATCTCTTGCCTTATGTGTTGTAGAACTTAGCATTTTTACAAAGGCCTCACACCCATCGATGTGGAACCCCTTGTACACTACTATGAAAGGAACTTTCGAGCAATCTATTTTCTCCAAACCACCCCTTGTTGCCTAGTCATCAGCATGCCACAAACTGTTGTATATCTTCATTGGTTGGTCGAATGGAAACTTCACTCTCAAGTCCTTGTTGTTATTGAACACCCTCATTGGCACATTGTCAACAAAGAACTTGCATACCCCACATTTCAATCTTTCTCATCAAGAACAAAAAAGAAAAGAAACCGAACTTCTGCACCTAGATCAAGTGCGTGCGAGGTGTTTGAACAAAGAAATTGTTAGAAATAGAAAGTTCTTCTTCACCATTATATGTTTGTATTTTCTAGTGATCTAATATCACACTTATTATTGTAGAATTAGTTTGGTTGTGATGATTTTCCATTAACTAATTAGAAACTCAATATTATAAAGGTTTAAAGCTTATTAAATGACCTAGCTATTATTAATATTTTCCCCTTTTACAAAAGGTAAATAATAATGTAAAATACATGACTGTCGGAGTTCCCAACCCAGGCATAGGGGAGGGTGTAACCGACCTTGGAGGGGAAGGTGAAATAGTGGAAGCTGCAAATGGCGCAATAAGTCCTCCATGGTGGATGTCCTCGGCCGTGAGGATCAGGTAGATCCATTATGATGATCAACAGGAAGGGTTTGGCGCAAACGACGGTCGCGATGACCTCCTGCGCAGATATGCACATGAGATGGGTGTCGTGGTAGTAGAGGAGGTCGATGTACTCGCCAGTGATGGAGACAGAGCGAAGAGATGTTGGTGCGGTCTGGTCGGTGTAAAGGGAGACAATTGCTATAGTGAAGATGCATGAATGAAGGATTGACACATTTCAGAAAAAGGAAAAGTAATGTGGCATATTGTTAGTCACCTCAGAGAAAATTTAATTGTCATTGCTTTTTGAGGACTAAAAATCGGTTTCCTAAGGAAGATGATAAAAAATGAACAAATTTTGGAAGACGGAGAAACCCAAAATCGCGTGATACTTGAGGGACTAAAAACATATTTAACCCTTGTTAATTAAGTGATAGTGTAAAGTTTATGCTAGTCTAAATGTTTAAATATTCATTTCCTTCTAATTTTCGTTACAATATTTTAAATTGGTTTCCAATTATATTTTAGTCTTAATGAGGTTTCAATTTTTATTTTTTTTAAATAATTATATAATATTATCAACAACTATCAATTCATAACGTAAAAAAAAATATCGTGCACGTGACACTCTTAGTGTAACGTGGTCGTAGTAGTGTCACAATTTAATATAGTATCATATGTCTTATATTCAATTATCATTATATTTGTTATTTTGATTTAATTAATTTTAATTGTTTTAATAGGTAAACTTTTTTCTCCAAATTTAATTTAATTATATAATGTTATACAAAAGGTTAACATTTATTAAATATTTTTGAAAATATTTTAAAATTAACTCTAATTATATTATTAAAATATAATTATTATATTTATGTTTAACTTTCTATTCTATAATTTCGTAATGGTTTTATTTTGTTGTCAAACTTATTATAATTGAACATATTCTAATTATAGAAAAAAAGTAATAAAAGTATTCAAATATTGAATTACTGACATAGTTATAAAGAAAGTAATGATATCTAGTATTGAACTATAAATGTATAAGATTAACTATCTATTAAATTACTTATAATTCAATTTTATAAATTTATATTTTATTTAAATGTGAATATTAAATTTATTATTTTGTTACTATGGGTTAGCCCTTCGATCGGTAGGATCACATATTGGTTTTAAAGGAATGAGTGATCCAAGCGTAGAAAAGAGTCTCGCAACGATTCGATCTTTGCAACAGTTAAACAGAGTTAATATGCAGTTAATATTACAACAGCTACTGATGAGTGGTTAAGGTTGGCATTAATGACCATTAAGAGATAAATTAATTGGTAATTTCTTATAAACTCTAAATAGGGGTTTAATTTCGAGGTAAGTCACTTTGACTCATTAAATTAAACTATCATAGACCTCAGAGAAAAAATCTGACTTAAGCGTCGGAATGTATTATGCAGGTCACTCCTTCACCGATCAGTTACACAAAACAAGAAGCGAAGAGAAAGTCGACAGAGATAGAAAACTTCACAGGCGAAATCCTCATCCCAACTTAATCAAAACATATTTTATATTAACTTAGTTTAAATTTGGTTTTAAAATTTTTAATTTATTTGTATTGATATTTTATAACATCATACTTTAATCTTGTTTTTTTATTTGAATTTATATTCTAAATAATTGTTTATAACTTTATAAGAATAAAATATGCAGTATAGCACTTAATAATTTTTATATAAATGTTAGAGTTGTTTTAAAACTAATTTAAAAGAATTTAATAATAATTTTGATTCTAATAAAAGTATTTATATAACATTTAATAATATTAAATGTGGTCTTAATTTGAAGAATAAAATTGTTTCTATTAAAAAAAATTTAAAATTTAATTAAATCAAATAAAATACGAAATAAAATAAATTAAAGACATGTGACACTGACACTTATACATAATATCATTAATGTCACATCACATTGAGAGTGTCATGTGGTGTGGTACGAAGAAGAATTGATATGTAAGACATTTTTTTAAATGAGATAAAAGTTAAAAATATAAAAATTAATAAATTAGAAAAAGAAATAAAATAACACATACATATCTTTAACATAATTGATAATTACTAACAGAATATACTTAATTACATCAAATTTTCAAACACTCAAACACTGAAACCTAATTAAGAATAAAAAAATTTAGAGAATCAATTAAAATTGATGAAAACTAGACAAATATGAATATTTAAACATAGTCTAAAAAAATTTACATTAAAATACATTATCATACTTTTCTTAAATAATTTGATGAGAATTTTAACTTTTTAACTTTTAGTGTACTTAGTTCATATACTTAGAAAGTGAATTTCAATTTCATCTTTCTGATGATTAAGTAATATGATTTTAGGAGAATTATCACATTCTCACCTTATCTATACCTTATAATTTCATCATATTTCCTATTTTAGAATTGATTTTAGTTCATATACTTTATTTTTAATATCTTGTATAAAAGGCACTATAGAGACCAGACTTTAGGTAAATTAAACAACTATTACTAGAAAGTTGTCGCTTTCTGTATCAGTCCGTGCTTTGGTAACCATTTCTCCAAAAACAAGCCGCCAACGTTTTACCGACAACGTTTCTGCGCAGTCATTTTCATGTTCTTTCTTGATTTTCTAGTTTGGTTTAAATTCTATAATATATTCTCTATGTTTTCTACAATAATAGTTTAAGATCTTTTATTAAATAAATATTTTTTAATTATTTTTTTATAGTACAATTTTTAAAGGAGTTAATCTATTATATTTTAAAATTTCTTATCTCAATTTCTATCATTTTTTTCTTATTATTACAATAATTATTCCCTCTCATATCAACTAAAACTAATGATAAACTGTAAAAATATATTATTTTGAATTTAAAAAAAATTAAGAAATGAAAAAATTATTAAAAAATGAGAATTTAAACTAATAGTCTTTATTTTAAGCTCCACCTCTTGTTTTGTCTTATTGATGACATCCTTTGACTATGGAAATAACATGATTTTCTCATTTATTGAGATAAACTCCAAATCATAGACGTACGACGTGGAAAGCATGGGGTAGAAACTTTATTTTTGAAGAAAACACCTTCAATTGAAATTCCCTCTTGTAACCCTCGGTTTCTATATTTAGATTTGAGTTTAATTTTAAGGATTAAATATGTTTTTAGTTCCTAAACTATCAAACAAATTTGTTTTTAGTCTCTCTTTCAAAACAAGGTACATTTTAGTCCTCTCTCTAAGGAAACCTTAATTTTTGGTCTTTTAAAACTAACACCGTTAAAACGTTATGATGTAGAGGGTGGATCGGTGTCACGTTCCAAGAGTTAGGAAGGAAAACGGTGAACACACGTGGCAAGACGTTAGCCATATCAGCTGGTTTTTAACGGTGTTAGTTTTGGAGAACCAAAAATTAAGATTTTCTTAAGGAGGATGACTAAAATGTACCTTACTTTGAAAGAGGAACTAAAAACAAATTTACCTAATAACCCTAATTTTAATTATGTTGTTTGAAAAAAAAAAGAGTTAATTAAAACAATTCAACTATAATTTTATACAAATTAATAGTCCCATCGCACATCAAAGACAACTTTAACTAAATTTTGTTCTTTTATTACATTTAAAATATTTTCTTAAAACGGTGTTTTTGAGTACCACGAATTTTACATTCTAAATATATTGTTTATCCTGATTCTAAATATGAATTTTACAAATTAATATCATACTCGTTAGTACAAGACTATTTTTGGCTCGACTCACGCAATATCTCCTTTCATAGTATCTCTTCCCTTTGATTCACTTTAAGTTCATATGTATATATATACACGAAGTAATTATTGTTTAAACTTATTACATTTGAACAATTTATTTCATTTCTTGAAACAACTAATTTGAAGTTGTTCTAATCAGTAGATTAAGCATATAATTTTTTATATAATTTAAAAATTATTTAATATTTCATTAATTAAGTTTATTTTGACGACTCTTCAAAACAAAACAAAACAAATACTGATTATAAAATTACATATATGTGATTGTTCAATTTATACATTTATTTTACCAACATATTAAATGGGTTTGACTAACATGAATTTTATATAATAAGATAGTATTAACCAAAACAATTTCGTAGAATGTAGTTTTAAATATATATAAGATATATATATATAAACATTTAGTGATGTGAAAAAGTCAGTAAAAAGCTAACAATGTCTTGTTTGAAACATTGTTGATTCGGTAAACAGCATGATGATCATTGCATGATGGAATGAAAATAACATTTAATCATCGTGACATGCTATACTATTTTAATTATCCAAACCTCAAAGTCAACTTTTGTAAAGTATGTATTAACTTAGATGACTTTTTTATATTAATATAAATTAATTTAGAACTCAAGTGTATATTGACTGTATGTCTAACATCATCATCACTCAACGTAAACAATTGTCAACCATTGCAACTTATTGAAAAGGTTATTATTCACCCTTCAACCTTGCATATATGACCAAAGTTAGAGGAAAATATTCTTTGTTAGTCTAGTTCCCACCAATCCACAAATAAAATGGGTATGAATGATGTCTTAAAAATTGAATTTTAAATTATGAATGAATGAGGAAACAGTGAACCTTCTGGTAAATTGTAATTTTAAATTATGAACAAAACAATATAGAAAACTTATTGAAAACAATAAAAATTAACAACTATCACCATAAAATATTTGCGAGTTTCATTATTTTAAAACGTATCATCTCTCTAGAAATAACTTTTCTAGAGTTCTCTACCTTCTTTGTAAGAGTTTTTACTCATGAGTCATCTATTTGATGATCAGGAGATGTATAATTGATCACAACATCAAGGACTATTAATTTAGTCGATCAATTTTTGTCATAGAGCAAGTAAGTTTTTACTCATTTTTCCTGCATGTGTAATCATGCTTCTCCTAAGTCATTCTTGGTTCATCTAGAGTTCTAAGCTCTCTGTCCACTTTCAATTTGGTATTTCATAGGTTCGTCTAGAGATTCCTTGCGTTTCATGTAATCGGCGGTGTAAGAATAGTTTGGCCTTATTTCTCTTACCCATGGGGGGTGAATTGGTTTTAATTGAAAATACTTTCTTTTTTACTATCTTTTGGAAAATCTTCAGAATATTCTTTAACACACAAACAATAAAGAGAATAAGCAGTAAAAAAGGAGTTAAGGGATAAAAAACCAACCAAATTTTTTATGGTGCGCCAAGCCCCCCCTTACATCCTGTCTTGTTTAACAACCTAGTGTTGAAGGGAACCACTATAATGATTGAGTTTACAAGAAGAATTACAGAGGACTACCTCACAATGCGCTCTCCTTCCCTACTCTAAATCACTTATAGCAAACAAGAGGTGAACACCCTCACACTCTTACAACCCAGAAAGCAATCTCAACTTTCTGTCACCTTAGAGCAATCCTAACTCTAAGAAAACCTTGAGAGCAATCCCAACTCTCAATGAGAACAAAACACAGGTCTCTCCCTCGGCAACAAACGCACAGAAACTCAATCTACAAATTGAAAAAGATAAACTTGATCTTCATAGCAAACACTCTAATAGTGCAGATATGATCAAAAACCTTTGAGCACAGTTATTGACAGAATCTTGATGTATTAACCCATATTTGATCCTCGATTCTTCAAGATGGTTCTTGGACGCTTTCTGTAATCAAAACTCAATCAAATGTTAGTTATGAAATTGAATATATTCTGTTCGGTGTATTGAAACAGCGCGCAAGACAAATATTTATAGGATTTTTAAAATCCTAACACATTTTAATCGATTACCAAATTAATGTAATCGGTTAAGTATTTAACAGTCGTATGCCATATTTACATTAAAATAGATTTAACTGATTAAGCAATTAATGTAATTGATTATTCATTTATTGTAAGTCAAAACAATTTAACATATGACCATTATGACAGTTAAGACTTAACATGAAAACAATTTTCAATATGTACCAGATTTAACTGAATTAAGGAAATAATCCTCTTATTGAGTAACTTAAACAAATTAAAATGCATTGATACCTAAGAAAGGAAAAAGAGAAGTAGGTTCAAAAAATTATCAAAATTTTCTTTTCAAGTTAAAAACTCCCCCTTAATTTGACAAACCATACTTTACCAAGTTTTGGTGCACACCTAAAAACTTTTACTTCAATTGAAACTGCCAAAATAGAAAATAATATTTTGGTACCCAAAAATACTTATTTGGGTCCTTTAAAGTTAGAGACAGGTTATTTTATAATAGGAATCCATGCATATATTCCATTTGGAACATCATAATGTTTTATTCTACATTTATTTGATGTATGACCATTTTTCATGCATAAAAACAAGTAACAACATTTCGGTTCCTATAATTTCTATTTTTATAATTATAATCATAATAATAATTTTGATTATAACGAGAAACATACTTGATTTTATTTTTATAATTATAATTATAATCATGATAATTATAATTATATTTAGGAACACTTTTAATTTATTACCCTAATATAATGTAGTAATTATAATTTATTTTTAGGAAATATTTTACACCTTTTTAATTTGGGAATTATTACTACGTTCAAACATTGTTGTTTATCAAGAGGCTTCTTGTATTTTAAACAAGAATAACATTCTTTCAATTTGAGTATAATTTCTTTTCATATATAAAATCTTGCTTTTCAATTCTTTATTTTCTTCAAGAACTTTTTCATGATTTGATTTTAATTCTTTAAAATTCTTCTTTAATTTTTTATGAGCATTATTTAGTTTCTCTGATCACATAATAATTCTTATACGTATCAAGTAATTCCCTTTCACTATTAATCTGAATTTTAAGAATCGCTAGAGATACTTGACTTTCAGAGATGTCATCATCAGCCATCCGACATATGTTGGCTTGCTAATCAGAGTCGTTTGAGCTTGTTGTAGAATCATTGTCTTCCTCCCAAACAATATATTCCTTCTTTTTCTTAAAGAATTTCTTATGGCCTCTTTCTTCACCCTTCTTTGGATTTGGACAATCTGCCTTCATGTTTCCTTTCTCTCCACAATCGTAGCAACGATAGTTTGATGATGATTCCTTGTTTTCCTTCTTCCATTTTTAAATCTTCTTTTTCCCTTGGACTTCATGAACTTGTTAAATTTCTTAATAAAGAGATCCATATTTTCTTCATCTTCTTCACAGTCATCTTCTTCATTGAGATATTTGCTTTTATCAATGTCAGATTTGAACGCCATAGTCTTTTTCTTTCCTTTCTCTTCATCCTCGTTTAATATCTTGAGATCCAGTTCATGTTCTCTCAACCTACCAAACAAACAGCCATTGACATGGTGTTGAGATTTTGTGACTACTGATTGCAGTCACCTTGGTTGTCAAGACCTGTCCAAAGATTTAAGAACTTTATATTTAATTCATCATTATCAAAGGACTTACCTACCCCAATGAGATGATTCACTATGTGAGTGAAGCATTTTTAGACATATATAATTGTTTCTCCCTGCTTCATTCAGAACATCTCATACTCTTGGACTAGAGTATTTCTTCTGGCTCTTCTAACATCATCAATTCCTTCATGGTTGAGATCCTATCAAATTTATCAACAGTTAAAGTAGATGATGTTATGTTACGAGCCCTTACATCCTGTTGGGATCTTCTTCTATCATCAGCATTCCATTGTTTTCGCGGTTTGGATTCCTGCAAATTGTTAATAAATACAATATGAACAAAAGGACCATTTGTGACAATTTCCCAAATCTCACTATCAATAGATTCCATGAAAATTTGCATTCTCACTTCAAAAAGGCATATTGTTCTAAGTAAACAATGGAGGTCTATTGATAGAGGCCCTCAGCAAGGGGTTCCTCTTTTTTTTTTGGGGGCGGGGGGCTTTGTGTTGCACAGACACTTTTAAAAATAAATTGAATAACTATCTTCTCAACAACAGCTCTGATGCGGTCATTGTCAGAGCGATGAATGGCAGGTTAACGCGTCAACAAACCAGATGGAGGTGAATGATTTTTATCTCAAATTGTTATTTAATAATTTTCTCAAGTAAATATAAAAAAATTCACTTAAAACAATTTAAAACAAATTAAAGAGTAAGGAAGAGAGGAAATGGCACAGGTGTTAAAACTTCGGCAAAGTGAATCGATCGTATCAAGTAATAATAAATGGTAAGATCACGATCGTTTCCAAAGAGACTCACGACCGAAAAGTTATGTAATCGCTTAACCAATTAAGACTTAAGAACAATTTTTGGGGTTTTTGAATGCAAATGCAATAAAAGTAAACATGAATGCAAATTTAATCAACTGAGGCTAAACACAAAGGTGAATGGATGATATTGAAAATATGAGATGAATATGTTGTTGGGGTTTAGATTTCACCTAATCACTCTCATGCATATAAGAATTAATCTTTCATTATGTTATGCACTTTCTAATTTACCTTAAACTCGAGGTCTTCGGGGAAGGAAAAAGCCCCTACTCTTAATTACTAGATCACAATGTGTGTATCCCCAACAATTATTTAGCATTACATTCGCACAGAAGCTTAAAGGCAACCACCCTCTATCCGTATGTCAGGAAATATTGCTTGGAGAATTTCCCCAGTTCTAGATTTGCCATAGGTGTCTGTCAATACCAAATTTCGTCCGGATGGGTTTGGGCTTTATGTAGTTATTGTCTGACATTCTAGTATTTACGCAGTGTCAGTACAATGGGCATTGCATGTCGTTCTTTAGTTTATTCTGATTTCGGTGTAGGGGCTATGTGGAGGGTATGGGACGTCTCCGTCATAATTTTCATTTTTTTTTTAAACTTTGTTTTCATGTTTTTTTGATGTTTAGGTTTGTTCAATTAGAAATATATAATAGTTTTAAAAAAAAATGAAAAGAAAACGTTTAAGAAGGTCTCAGTTTTG
>NW_025914306.1:0-24258 GCF_018835915.1 Vigna umbellata | reverse complement strand
CTATCTGCTTCATAGTTGTTACACACAAACCCTTATTTGCATCAAAGTGTCTCTGCACATTTCACTATTTCTGCAAATGGCCGCCTCATCTTCACGTCCAAGAAAGCTTCATGCATCTTCGATCAAGGAAGCAAATCTTTTTGGTTGGTTCAGTGATGACGATCAACGAACTGACTTCATATGCTAATGGGGTTTAAAGAAGTGATCAAACACAAATGCTTGAGCTTTTAATTCTTTCGCACAAAGGGTTTCTTGTTTCAAGAATGGCTTGTCAAAGCTAGTCTGACCAAATTTGTTGAACTTCAGGGAGATTGCTATCCAAATCTTGTAAAGGTATTCTATGCAAATTTAAAAAGAGAAGGAAACTATCTCACTTCCAGGGTAAAGGGTGTAACTATCCACATTGACAACTCCATTTGGAAATATGTTGCTGGATTTTAGCCTTAAGGATTGAAGGCTCATCAAGGCATACCGGGTTTCAACAAAATTGACATTTACAACAGTTTCTTGAAAAGTCCATACATGATAGGGAAATGTGACTCCTTCAGTATTGAGAATCTAAGCAAGGAGGAAAGTTTATGTGCATACGTGATCACCTAGACCTTACTTCCAAGAGGCGANTGATAGGGAAATGTGACTCCTTCAGTATTGAGAATCTAAGCAAGGAGGAAAGTTTATGTGCATACGTGATCACCTAGACCTTACTTCCAAGAGGCGAAGATCAGTTTCTGTTGAATGTTGAAGATATGTATTTACTGTATGCATTGCAAACAGAAACAAAAACAGATTTGTCATTCGTAATATGTGACTATATGATAAAATCGTAATATGTGACTATATGATAAAGTTTGCAAAGCAGAAGGAATATCATTTACCGTATATTGTCTTCATTAGTAGGATCCTAAGAATCCAAAACGTGGACATCACAAATGAAATGACGATCTGTTGTAACAAGAGAAATATTTTGGAAAAATTGTTCTTAAATTCTGTGGGTCTCAGAAAAAGTAAAGATGGTTTGTTATTCAGGGATGAATATATTCCTGATACTAATGAAGTGAATCTTGTGAATGTTGATACATCCACATACGAGTTCAGACCTCCACTACAAATATACATGAAATTACCAACGGAACTTTATCGACGGAATCATTTTCGTCGGTAAAGGATGCATTATCGATAGATTTTATCGACGGATGTAAAAAAAGTGATTACCGACGGATTTTGATTTTCGGTAATTACCGAAGGTCAAAATCCGTCGGTAAAGCCTTCGGTAATTACCGACGAACGACATTCATTGGTAAATCCATGGGTAAAGCCTTCGATAATTACCTACGAACAAAATCCGTCGGTAAAGCCTTCGGTAAATCCGTCGGTAAAAGAGCGGGAAAATTCCCGCCCATTTTTCCTCTTTCACTGCGCGAAGAAGATTACATTTTCATCTCTCACAAATCGTCATTTCTTCTTTCAAGAGCATTTCTCACCTTCTCTGCAACCATTTTTCACTCTCGTGCAACCATCTTCCCATACTCCCACCGCTGCCGGAGAACGCCACCGCTGCCGTTGGAGAGCGCTACCGTTGCCATTGGAGAGCACCACAGCTCTCGTTGGAGTGTCACCACTGCCATAGGAGAACTCCACCACTGTCGTGGGAGAACCACGCGGAACGTCACCGCTGCCGTTGGAGAGCGCCACCGCTGCCGTTGGAGAGCGCCACTGCTATCGTTGGAGAGAGTCACCGCTGCCATGAGAGAGCGCCACCAGGAGAACGTCACTGCTGCCATGGATGCTCGAAAACTAATTGAGGATTTTTCCTAATTTTAGGGTTTCTAAAACAAATGGACAACCTAAGTTTAGTCTTTGATTTTGGTTTTGGAATGAATTGGATTGTTGTTTTGGTTTAGGAATCAAGAAAGTTTGATAAAAAAAATTAAAATTCGAGGAAACACGCGAAGGGGAAAGAGGAAGAAGATGAACCAGATCGAGATATTTACCGAACCAGATCGAGATATTTACCAACGGATTTTTTTAGCCATTACCGACGGATTTGTCCTTCGGTAATTACCGACGGCCATAAAAAGCCGTCGGTAAAGGTTACCGACAATGTTATTATCGACGGAGTTAGGCCCGTCGGTAATTCGTCGGAAAAATGCCATTATCGACGGATTTTTTACGTTTCCGACAGATTTTGATCGTCGGTAATAAATGTTCTTTTTGTAGTGCTCAAACAAGATTTAAGGAGTTTGTAGATGAAAGATTTAAGCGTCTTGATGAGAAAATGAAAATGCTTCAAAGATCCTTTATTGAACTACACAGGAAAATGGACTATGCACTAAGGATAAATGCATTTGGTGACACCTCTGTAGATGATTCTGAGAGTGAGACGAATAGTGCAGATAAGAAAGTTGTAGAGTCATCTAAAATAGATTAAAGGTCTTGTGATTACAACTTTTAGTTTGTTTTGATTGTAGAAGTTTAGTTTCTGTGTTAACTGTATTGTTTTGTTTTCTTCTGTAATAGATGCCTTTATATGTCATCTTTGTCTTGGCTTTATCTGATTGTATTCCAAGTTTGATATTAATGAAATCATAAGTTATTAAATCGATTACATTGTGCTTGTATGCGAATGAATTATTGATTATTGTTACTTTCATACATTTGCATACTCACACATTAATTCATGTATAACATTGATTCTAAAATGCTTGATATGGAAAGACTTTGAAAGATTTTGCAGGAATATCATCTGCTGACTGGATGGAACTGGATAATCTAAAATATGCTACAACAAGATATCCACTCTGACTGAGATCAAATCGATTAAACATCAACAGGGGTTTAAAGATTCCAAAACTGGAATATCTGATATCTTTAGATCTTGTTTTATTTGTTGTTGATTGTTTATTCTTATATCTCTATGCTTATCTCCTGCATAATATATCTGAGATAATAAGAGATTAAAATGTGTCGTTTGATTGAATCAGTATTGTTATGTTATTGCTGTGATATATCTGATCTGATACAATGTTATTACATGCTGATAAATGCTCTGACATATTCTAATTATTGCATTGTGCATCTGTATTTTGAGATTGAAATATGCATAATGAAAGGGGGGTCATTGAATATCATTGATATATTTCACATGTCTTCATTTAAGAGGAAGAATATCTTAATTTCATGTGCATATCTTTGACAAGGAAAGCATCATTACTTGTTTTATGATTATCTGATGCATCTCTATATGCTTGATTATCTATATATCAATACCATTGTGCTTACCTTTTTATCTAATGCCCAAAGGGGGAGAATTATGTTGATTGGTAATTGATTGATTGATAATCTGTATTGAATTATGCAACATGGTTAATTATTAATCAGGGTTGTGCATCATTAGAAAAGGGGGAGTTATTGAGATTATTGATAGGGGAGCACTAGTTTAGCTGAACCCGCAATCTCAATAATATTTGAGTTTTTGGTGATGACAATGCATAATTAATAACACATGTGCATTGTGTGTTACATGTTCTATGCTTACATGTTATATGCGTATATGAGAACATGATTGTGTTATATATGTGTTGTTCATTACATTTCACTATGTTATATATGCGATTTTATACATGAATGCATGACACATGTTTTTGGATGAGAAAAACCACAAGCACTAATGTTGAATTTTAATTGTGTAGCAAAACAACAGTTTCAAGTCGATTACATTATGGGGTGAATCGATTAAAACTTGTGTCTTTGCACAAACTATTTTCAAGAGTGTTGTGAGAGGTTTTCAAAGAGAAAAGTTTTCAAAACTTGGCTTAACATTGTTACATAATCGTTTGCATGCAATATGTATTTGATTAAGTTTGTTATTGTTTTGAAATCTCTTAATGCTGGATATAACTGTCACAACGATTATATTTTTAAATGTGTTGACCAAGCATTAAATGTTATTCGACTGCATTAATTGTGAATTCAATTAATTATTTTGACTGCTACTATTTGTTATAAGTGAATTGGTGTATTCGACTGCATTAATAGCGATGTCGATTATGTTGCGTCTGATACGAGTTTATCTATATATTGACGTGAATTTGATTTATGTATAGACTTTTGTGATTCTAACATTTTCATATTGATGACTTGCGAGAATGGGATAATGGCTTCGTGATGGGTTTTTTGTGTCTTTGGCTTCTTGGTTTGATTCCTACAGGTTTTTGGAGGTTGACGTACTGGCTTGCACAAGGTGGTCCGATGAAGATGAAACCGTCATCTGGTGGCTCTGGTGTTCTTTCTCGACGATGACGACACGATTTGAAGGAGATGACAGTGGCGCTTCTGCTTGGCGCGATTTTGTGTGCAAAGTTGGAATAAAAAGAAAAGAAAACGTGGCAGAGAATAAACTCATACCTAGCATCAGACGTGGGCTGGCCGTTAGCAATGTCAAACAAATGTTAACGCCATCCAAAATTAGGGACTATTTATAACAGTTTCAAAACTATGAGGACTAAAAGCAATCAAAGTTTCGAGTAGGGACTAAACCCAAAATCGTGTGATACTTAAGGGACTAAAAACATATTTAACCCATTTAAGATTATATAAAAGGTTCATATCAAGAGTAATTCTTTCTAAGTGAATCCCTTGCCATAAATAAAATAGAAAACAATATTATAACAACATTATATTAAATAATATTTCGTTTTGATTTTTTAAACTCGAGTTTGATCTTTAAACAATAACAATTTTCATTAATTATTTGAGTTATATGCATTAAATATGGAGATAATGTATATTTATATTGGAAAAAGCGTTTAAATATAATAACGTTTTTGTAACGCTTAAGTTACTTTTTATTTTGACTTAACATGTGTAAATGATATTGTTAACATTGATTATTAATAATGTTTTTAGTATATATATTTATAGCAATAATTTAATGTTTTACCTATATTTTGTTTTTTATTCAATGTTATTCTTATATTTTTTTTGAAAAAGATTCAATGTGGTTCCTTCCCTTAGATCAACATTAACATCATTTAGAGGATAAATAGATGGGATATGCTAACATTGTTTTAAGGATGAAAAAGAAGAATGGCTTAATAGATGTCAACTCATCATCTTCTAAACCTCATTAACGCTAATATAATGGAAGAGACCATGTTGGATCTTTTTAAAAAAATATAGGGACCATATTAAGCCAAAAATAAATAGAAGGTGTTGACAGAGGGAGCAATGTAAGTGTTAAACCTAATCCCTAGTGTGTTTGATTTTTATGATGACAACACATTAATTGTAACAACACATATATGTTGTCATGACACAACAGAAATGTTTATTTGTGATTGATACATATGTTGCTATGAAATTGTTGATATGTTATTTAGTTTGCATACTTCTGTAATCATAATTGTGCTTATATCTCTGTATGCATACTGAATGTTTTTGTGTGATAAAACCACAAGCATAAAGAAACTCTGTATGAAATAATCGATTATAGTGATGTTGTAATCAATTAAGTTCATCAAATAGCTTATGGTTTTAAACTATGGCAAAACAACAAGTTTTAAATCGATTACATTAAGTGTAAAATCGATTAAAACTCATGTCTTTGCAAACATATTGTTGAAATGTGCTATGATGAGTTTTTTGAAGAGAAAAAGTTTTCAAATTTTGTTTAAGTGAAGAGCTTAAATCGATTACACTAGTTATGTAATCAATTAAGTCTGTTATAATTTGAAAATTGTTTTCTAGCTTAGTCATATATGAAATACCGGTCATATTTTTAAATTTGTTTGACTAACATTTATTGCAAATCGATTACATTAATTGTGCATTCAATTGGAAATGTGTTAGTTGTAATTTTGTTATATATGCTACTAATGTAACCGATTACATTACTAACATAATTGATTGTTTTGCGTTCATAATAAGGAAAACTATAAATTGACCATTACACATAACTCTGAAACAATTTGATCATTCTAAACTTTCATATCTGATATCTTTGATTTGAGAAAAGTGTTACAACTGTTGAAACGCTCCAAGAAAAAAGATTCATAGAGATTAATACATTTTGAAGGTTTCTTGAAGAACAAATTTGGATTTATATTGCTGATCAAATACTGCAAGAGTGAGGTGTATTTCTCACTGATCAGACTTCATTTTCTGCAATCTCATATTGTGTTGTTTCCCTATGTGTGCGGCCAGGAAGAAGAGTAAGGAGCTCGTGGTACTTTGAGAGGTGTTCTCAAAGGGTTCTATAGTGAAGTCGTGAGGTTCTTTGTGTAGGTGTTATCTTTTTATATTTGATTGTTTAGTGGGAGAGGTTTTTACATTTGAGAGAGTCTTTGTAAAACCTTTGGTGTAAAACTCAAATCATTATAGTGAAAGATCCTTCTATCTAAGGTTGATTGAAAGGGATATTGGATGTAGGCATTGAGGTTGAACCAGTCTAAATCCTCTGTTTGTATTTGTCTCCTTATCTCTTTTACTTTCATGATACGCGTATTACTTAGATTACAAGAAAGGTTAAAGATCATTCTAAGTTTGCAAAAAGATTTAAAAAGTCTTTGTTTTTATTGTTCACCAATTCACCCCCCCCCCCCTCTCTCTTGGTGTTGAGAAACAAGACACTTCATTTCTAACAAAAGGAAAATTTTGAATAACTACTACAAATATAGGGACTAAAAATCCTATTAAGCTAAATGAACACTTACTATAACGTAAAAGGTATAACACATATGTGTGTGTGTGTGTTTGTGTGGATTTTGAGCTCACATATATAGAACGATCTATGAATCATGACTAGGTATTAAGTAAAAAAATCTATGTTGTAATAGGGATTCTCTAGCTCCGTCATGGTCGAAGTCACATAGACTCAGACATCTAATGATGAAAAGGTTAAAGGAATTTTTGGTATTCTTTGATGCATGTTAAATTCTAGCTAAGGATATACTTTAAGCCTATAGATCTCGAAGAAGACAGAATTAAGTGATGATGAAGATGTCTTAATAATGTTTGAAATTTGAAAAACTAAATTATAATGCATGTTAAATTCTAGCTAAGGATATACTTTAAGCCTATAGATCTCGAAGAAGACAGAATCAACTGATGATGAAGATGTCTTAATAATGTTTGAAATGTTGGTGATGAATATTTGAGTCTTAGAGTCTAGGTTTCTTTTTTTATATTTGTGTTCTTTACACAAGGTATTATGACTTCAACACACAACCCATTTAAAAGGATAACATTCTTTTCTAAATTAAAATCAAGCAT
Organism: Vigna umbellata; assembly: GCF_018835915.1. The sequence continues at coordinate 16,989 of NW_025914306.1, read as the reverse complement.
AAAAAGCTTATCAACCAACCTTTTTATGATTAAAATTAATTGTTCTCAAGTGGTTTAAAAATAGAATAATCGATTACCTATTGAAATAATTGATTAAACAAGAATGTGTTTTAAGTGTAGCTTTTTGCTATATTGCAATCATTCACTTCAAACTTGGTCAAAATTTCCCTACATATTTATTTTGATATAGAAAAATCACATGTTTAGATCGAATTCTATACTAAAAAAAATAGTGTATCAAATTCATATTTGATATTTCAAATTTATTCATCATGGACTTCTTAAATTCGCCGAATATGACAGTACTATTTCCATTGAATATAAGAGCATCAACATATAAGCATATACCGTAAGCATCCTTAATAAACAATGGCAGGAATTTTGTACTACTAATGTTGCCACCAAAATGGAGACATGTTTTGCAATGACAGAAAATACTTTTGTATAGTTAACCTTGTGTTGTTGATTGTACCCTTTTGCTACCTATTATGGTTTATACTTGTCCACACCACAATATTTGTTTAACTTTGTTTTGAAATTCCATTTTAAACCAATGGTTTTATTATGTTTAGGTAGACTACATAGCTTTCAAGTTTTGTTTTTTCAATGGAATTAATTTCATCATCAAGTTCTTTTCTCCATTTTTCTTGTTTGACTACAGTCTCAAAATTTGTAGGATCACAATTTGCAAACAAACTAAAATGAGTTATTTCCTCTTCGTTAATCTTTTATATCATGAAATTCTCCATCATTGTAGATCTCCTTCTGTTTCATTAAGGATGCACATTTGTTTATTCAACTATTTGTTACTCATTTTGTACTAGCATTATTGGTTGTTGCATCTCTGCATCAAAATCACCATCACCATAAAAATCAACTTGTGGTTGTTGTTCGACATTGTCTACATCCTAATTCCATAATTTATCCTTATCAAACATTATATCTTGACTAATAACAATTTTCTTGGTTATAGAATGTACAATAACACCATATCATGACTAATAACACCATATCCAGCTAAAGGAGAAATGTTCTTAGAACACCTAAAGGTATGAATTTTTTTTCCTTTACATTTTAGAAGGGATAAATAAAATTGAAAATCAATCAATTCATGTATGTGTTATTTAATGAAAAAGGTAGAAGGAATCCCTTAATTGTAACATCTAGTCTCTGAAATCCAATCGCACTTTGGTGTAGATATAACCCAAAGGAAATACCTCATTATAGATTTTGGTAATTGGTGCTTGTGCTCTCTCTTCCAAGCAAATTGGTATTATTTCTTTTATGTTGTGTGACACTTTTTTCCCATTCCATGACACTACCTATTAGATTAATCATATTCATATTGTTGTGATTTTGTTGACTTGATAAGTCTTCATACACAATAAGATTAAAAAAGTTCTTATTATATGGATTTTTTAGCACAATGTATGAACTCAGTGTTTGAGAAATTCACCCTAGCACCATACAGATAACTTACAATATATGCATGAATTATTACATGATATAATGTTTTTGCCCTTTTATAAATTTGGAGTCTTTTGTTATGTTTGTTTTGGCTTTTTAATGCATTGCATGGGTGTAGTATGTTAGATTGGATGATTGTGGTTTCCGTTCACTATTGATAGACTAAGTTATCAAAACCTCCTCTAGAGTTGACTGTTTATCAGAAGCTCCTCTAAAGCTAATAGATCAAGTGGTGTTAGATAACCAAAGTTGTTATGCATACCAAGAAACAACAAAAAATGGTTACAATTTGTATAGTTGGGTAAACTTTTTGTTTACTTTTCTTTGACGTAAAACAAAATGTTTAAAAAAAAATCATGAATTCTACTTCTCAAAAGTTCTTCCTTAAGTGAGTCATAGGGAGAATTAGATGGAATTAAAGTTTGTACTTAGAAATTTTGATAAAGGGATTATTGTATAACATTCAACATTAAATTTAATGTCATAATTATATAAGCAAAGGGAATAAAATGAAGAGAATATTAATTCTTACAAGTCTTGTCACAATTAATTTGTCTTGGTGTCTAATTTCAATTAGGATAAATTTGCCGCAATTAATTTGTCTTGGTGTCTTATTTCAATTAGGATAAATTTGTAATTCAATATGTGGTAGGTCTATGACTCATGTATTGGAGAAGAAAGGGAGGGATGGATGAATTGTAGGCCTAACAATGACAATACCCTACATGCATATGGTAGATTAAAAAAGGATTTTGCATAGGCAATGGAGATAGGAAAGTGATTAGTGAAAGAAGAAATGGAGTGGAGGAATTAATAGGAATATATAGGGAAGAAAATAATAGCATGAACTGATGGCTATGATAAATTTGGCAATAAACTTGCAACCACGGGGAAAATAGAGTGAATTGTATATGTTTGTGGTGTAGAGAATAGGGTGATATCATAGAATTTGGCATAGGTTGTGGGAGACTGGGAAGAATTTGAAGTTTTGCAAAATTTAACTTCTTAGTGCTCTGTTATTTTCTATAGATCTTGTTTGTTGTTTCCACCCTATAGAAGACCTTCTTGTGATTTAAGGATCCTGAGTACCCTTATTTTTACTCTAAATTTTTGTTTCTATTAATATAACGTATGGTTTTGTTCTAAAATACAAGAGTACAACCAGCTTTAGATGCATTTCCAAACATCTTATTTAAAGCTTGGCTCATAAAACGAGCTTGGAATCGAATTTGTTGCATTCTAGTTTCTTTGTGCATTTATATGAAAAAATGTAGCTAAAAAAATGAAATCCTTATATTCTAACCAAGAATACATTAAATCAAGGATGCCAAGTTTTAAGTGTAAGGAATGACAAATAAACCAATATACTAAGTTTTCAATTATTTGGTGAGTGTTCTTTTTGTTATAAATTGACTCCAAAATAAGTGTAGTATAATTGGAAAAAATTAGTATATTTTAAACACCGTGAAACAATTTATAGTCATTCCTGGTTATTCTGTTTGAGTAGGTGATGATCTTAGTACCATAGTAATAATAATAAACTAATAATGTTATTAATAAAACCATCTTTACCTTTTTTTTTTATTTTTCTAGTCCATATGCTTTCATTATGTTTCTTTTTTATTTTATGTAAAGCTTTCTAGAGGGTTTTTAAACCTTCCTCATTCGTGATAATGCTAATTCTTAGCAATATCTAAGCTTCATTTTAGTGACAAAATAAGCTCTCCTTCAACTTATACTTTTTTAAATCCTCATTTTTGTCTTGTTTTTGTGTATATCTATATTTTGAGGTACACTAAGTAAATAATACTCTAGTCCCCTCGTTTTGTATCTATTTTGGTGCTAGGAAGATCTTTCGCCATATCGAAGAACCTTGGCAACCCATAGAAGCAGGAAACACATCAAAATAGGGAATGCTTCAGATCCAAGAATTGGGCGACACATACTTCTTGTTGGGCGAGCCACCATTAAGTGCCCACATCCTGTCTCTAAGTGAGCTCATTCAACATAGAAACTCTGGTATTTTTGAAGACTCTCGTTGGGTGATAGGTGTTGTGCGTTGGGCGATGAGATGCTCACAGGGGAAGTTTTACCCTATTTCTTCTGGTTTTGCGAGGGAGGAGGGTCTTAGGTGGTTTGAAGGTGCCTTTGCACTCTAAGGAGTGCTAAGAGGGATACTAGGGCTCGTGGGAATGCTCCCTTCTTCCTCTTGGCTTCTGCATCTTCTTCCATGGTCATTTTGTAAGCTTAAGGCTCTCCATGGAAATGGAGAGTCAAACTCATCGTGTTGGGGACATTTGTAGGCATTGAAGTCCCTTGTTCCTTGTAAATGTTTTGATTATATACATACCTTTTACATTAGATGTAAATCTCTAATTTTCACTCTTAATGATTGCATGTAATGGGGACGTTCATGGCTTGATTTGTAGTTCATAAGGTTTTGGGAAGAATCTTGTGAAACTTAGGCTTTAAATTAAAGATCTAGTTGGGGCTTGTATCTATGGATAGAACATGACCATCAGTTGTCTTAAATCCTAGATCTTAAGGCGAGTTTTCTTGTTAAGTGTTCAAAGGATTAGCACTTAGTTAGGAAGCCTAATCTCTTTCAACTAAAGGATTAGGGCTAAAGTGTTTTAGTGGGTTGATAGTAGTGTTTGATGGAGAGGAGATGTTTCTTTGTGTGCAAGAGACTGAACCTTGTGAAATCTACTTCTAACAATGTCATTCCATACCATTTCTGACCTTTTTCCTCTTCGAAATGCCTATAGCTACCAAAGCCCACCTTTATTCTTTATGTACCTACTTACTTGCACATAATTTTACATTCTTTAATCTAGGTGAGTTACTAATCATAGGATTCTTTACTTGCACATAATTTTACCATGTTTTATTACTTGAATGATTGTGTGCGCTTGCTTAGGAGTTAACAAGTTTTTAGCGTTGTTGCCGAGGACTCGTGCTTAATTATAGACTATTATGAGGTTTCTAATTTATTTAGACTTTATTCTTTATGTACATAGCTCATTCGTCTCGTGTAAATAGATATTTAAATTGGATTGGGCTAACTTGTGGCTTCAACAATGTTGTTCTCTAAGAGTATGTAGGGTAGCATCCGTTCAAGGAGGCCATTCCCTCAGACCATCACTATCATACCCTGAGACTGAATGAATAATAATGGTACGATAAGGCACCAAGCTTGAGCACAACAAGCAGTCCATGGTCTCCCTCCCCTATATGTTGCTTCTCTTGTGCTATGAACAAGTCAATGGAGATGGAGAAGCAAACATGGAAACCTGGTTACCACCACTCTTTCTTGAGAAGCAAAGAGCTTACACCTTGCAAGCCAAACTGGATTAAAATAGGTTATGAGTGTCTAAAGATGTCAAAGTAGTGGAAGGGTTGAAATGAAGACTCTCATACTAGGAAAGCTAAGTTGGTGGCTAGAATTGGTTCAAGATATGTTGGTGAAAAGAAATGAGCACACCAACATCAACATTCGTTCCTCATTCCATCATCCATCAAGCTAATGACGTTATGTAAGTGCTTCTTGGGAGGCAACCAAATGTTTTCTTTTGTTCTTAGTTTCTTTTTTGTTCTTTTTCATGTTTTGGATGCTTTTTGTGTTCTATGCTCACCTAATAAGAGATTAGTTCGCATAGCGAGTTTGGTTTTGCAAAATAAATGTGTGAAAATTATGTAGACTCACCTAGCGAAGCTAGCTTTCGCTTAGTGAGCAAAGCCTCGCAATAAAGTCATTGGGCCACTACACTCTCTCGCCCAACCAGGAGGTTGGGCACCCAACGGTGGTGTTTGTGCATTGAGCTCCAACAGCCAGACCATATTAGCTTTGGCACTTTTTTGCTGTCTGATTTGTATTTTTCTTTGTTTTACACTCTCGTACATGTTCCTTTTAGTGTTTTGTTTGACTCTAGTTGCTAACAATGAGAAGTTGCTTTAACTTTGAGCATACGATTTGCTAGATACATCTTCCTCAAGGCTTAAAGGTTTCAAACCTACTGCTAACTGGCCTTCAAGTCATGCCAAAGCTGAGCACCCTTTCACTTGAAGATCTTTTTGCTCGAGTTGTAAGGAGAAGGATGCCTCTAATGAAAGTGAAACTAGTGTTTCATGAGTGCTAAAGTTGTAAAGTATGAAGTTTTGAAAGGAATCTTTCTATGGACGATGTTTGTTTTAAATTTATATTTTATTTTCTTTAAGTCTTTAAAATCTCTTTATAGTTTTTAATTTCTAATTTTGAAACTCTTTTGAAGTTTCCCATTTAGATAGTTCTTTTCCAAACGGTTAAGTGACTTTAGCACATAATTTTTTAGCTTGATTTGAATAAAATTCTTTAGTGTTTGCTCTTGATGAATATGTGAAATTCTTTGAAAATTTGGTTGAAATGTGGTTGGTTAAGCTTGTTGAGCATAAATTGTGGTAGCTCTCATTCATTTGGATACATGCTTCGTTTTAATTCTAGTCAATATTCGGGGTATTATGTTTAAAAAATTTTGGAACCTTAAGTTAACCCATGAGGTGTTGCGCTCAGAATTTTTGTTAAGTGTTATCACTTTGGATCACAACTGATTTTTCCTGAGTTTTTATTTTCGAATCATTCACTTTCTTATTACAAATTATCAAGGCCATATTTTTCTTCTACCTCTTCTATATTTTTGAGCCAAATAAACCAATGTTAACCTTTGAACCTAAAAAGAAATGCTTTCTCATTCCTAGAATCGTAAGCTTAACGAAAAAATTGTGACCATCCTACCTTGAGTTGAGAAGAACATACATTTCAGGGTGAGGAAATTGTTCAAGTTCGAGGGATCTCACATTAGAAAGAATCATTGAGAAAAACAAAAAGAAAGAAAAATTAAGAAAAAGAAGAAAGAAGAAGATAAAGAAAAATAGTTATGCTACACCATGTGTTGATTCATTTGTGAAGAAAAAAAGAGAATTATTCTACACCATGTGTTGATTTGTTTTCTCTCTTAGCTCAAAGTGCTTTGTATCAAGAAAAAACAAATTTCCTTCTTAACCCAGCCACAATACAAGTTAGGAAAGTCCTTGTGATGCTAACTTGATTGAGAATGTGTTTGTTTTGGTTGAAACAAAGGGAAAAATTGAATTGAGTAACATTGTGATGAAAGAGTGAATGACACACATCTTTATACACCAATGAGCTTGAATGAAACACTTCTTTGGTGAGGAATGGTTCCATGTATTTAAGGAAAGCATTTTGCCATGTTTGTTGATTTCTTATAAAACTATTGCATTTGTCTTGTAATCTTTGACCTGTTAGCACCGTAGTTGAAGTTTAGTTTGCTAAAGCCTCATTATCTCTTAAGTGGTCTTTCCATGATGAGCAAGCATGATTGATTTAATTTCTTTGAGTGAAACTGCTTTCTTGAGTCACTAGACCATTATAGTTGAGTTATTTTGCCTATGTCGAGTTACCTTTTTCTTGAGGACAAACAATGTTCTAAGTTTAGAGGAGTTTTATAATGTGAATTCTTACTAGAAGCTTCATTTTAGTGGAAAAATCAGCTCTCCTTCAGTTTATTACATGCTTAAATCCTCACTTTTATCATGTTTTTGTATATATCTATATTTTGGACTACACTAGGTAAATAATACTCTAATCCCCTCTTTTTGTATCTATTTTGGTGCTTGGAAGATCCTTTGCCATATCGAAGAACCTTGGCAACCTAGAGAAGCAATAAGAACATCAAAACTGGGAGTACTTGAGATCCAAGCATTGGGTGAGACATACTTCTCGTTGGGCGGGCCATCGTTGAGTGTCCACATCCTGTCGCTGAGCGAGCTCATTCCAGAGAGCAACTTTGGTGTTTTGGGAGACTCTCGATAGGCGAGAGGTGTTGTGCGCTAGGCGATGAGATGCTAACAAAGTAAGTCTTACCCTATTTCTTCTGGTTTCGCGAGGGGAGAAGGGTCTTTAGTGGTTTGGAGGCACGTTTTCACTCAGAGGAGAGTTATGATGGTTGTTAAGGCTCGTGGTAACACTCCCTTCTTCCTCTTGGCTTCTCCATCTTCTTTCATGGCCATTTTGTAAGTTTGAGGCTCTCCATGAAAATGGAGAGCCAAAATGACCGCCTAGGATAACGTACAATATCTTTGTCTAAAAAATATCCTCAATGCAAAAAATATAGATTACTCTAAACGATTTGATAAATAGACAAACATAAACACTTTAGTACAAGGATTATGCTAAATGTTATAATAAACGTCTAACGCTTTAAATCCAAATTTATGAATAGTAATTCTTTTCTGTTATGTTGTTTTTCTTTATCTATGGAGATGCATAAAGGACAAATGCTTTACTCAAAAGTTCTATGTGGATTTAGAAGAACATTAAGAGATACGAAGACATTCTGAAAATGTTTCATCAATTCTTTTTGTCTGTCCAATCCGTACAAGCAGCATAATTGTCTCTATAAAAGCAACATAGCATCTGACCATGTACAAGAGGCTACACACCTACATCAAAGTCAATGCTTCTAACTAACAGATCATTTTTGAAGTTGCTTATATAAAAAGACCGCAAGAAGAGAAGAAAATAACAAAAACTACATATATTATCACGCTACCAAAATTCTCTTGTGTTGTGTCGTCAAGCTCTTTGAAAAAGAAAATTCCTTGTAACAAGTTTTCCAAATATAGTTTGTATTGATCTAAATCCTCTCTAAGAGAGTCTTTCCATCTCTACTTGTTTGAAAAACACTTTGTTGTTTTTTAATAATAAAAAATGATTTATAAAACTTGGTTGTTTAACTCAAGAGAAGTTAAACAGTTTTAGCAAATTGGGCTAATGTAAAAACTAAGAGTGGTGAAACTCTTTATAGAACCATGAGTGATGAAACTCCTTGTAAAACCAAGAGTGGTGAAACTTGTTTTAACTTTTTAAAGTTAGTGAAACCCTTTGAGAGTGCTTAAAGGAGAATTGGATATAACTTAGTTAGAGTGAATCAGTATAAAAATGAGTTTTCATCTTTGCTATCTTTTGTTGTGTTTCTAAATGTTTTCGAAAATTTGTAAGTGTTCAACACTTTCTCCAGACCGTCTATCCCCAGCAAACAGCGTATAACACTAATTGGGAAAAGTTTTTTAAACTATATTCATCCCCTCCCTTTCTAGAGTTTGTTTATTATTTCAATCACAATTCAATTTTTTTCAATCATTTGCTAGATTTGACCTCTTCATCTTTTCCTTGTCACAAGCACCCTCATACAATATTAAAAAACATAATGACAAAATTTATAACATTTAAACGTTCTACCTTAAATTTTTTAAATATCATTTCCTCTTCCTCCAACTTGAAAATGATCATTATAACCACTAATACAAAAATCGCGTACAAAGTTAAATTTTTTAAATATCATTTCCTCTTCCTCCAACTTGAAAATGATCATTATAACTACTAATACAAAAATCGCGTACAACGTCGAATATTTTGGGCTTTTAACGGGGAATTCGCGAACGACGTCATATCAGGAGACGTAAATTGACGTCGAATTAAAAAAATTCGACATTAAATTAACGTCGAATTTTGTCAAAATACAACGTTAATCAATTTTTTTTGTTTTTTTTAATTAATTGTGATCTTTTTTTACAACTCTACGATACCTGAAAAGCAGAAAAACAATAAATTTCAGTTTTTGGTATTTTATAAAGCAAGAACTATGAATGTATAGTGTAATATCAACAACAAATAACAATAACCAACAAAAAGCAAGTTCATTAAACAACAACAACAAACAATAAACTAAATAACAACAAACAGGTTCAATAAAAAAACAGCAAACAAGTTCAACAAATAAGTCCTTCAAAACGAAAACGAAAATTAACCTTCAAAAGGTGAGCTCATTGGAATAAAGTGTCGTCACCAGGGACAGAGAAAGTAGAATGCGCCCATGAAGAAGAGCACGAAAATAATCGGTCAAAACAAACAAAAATCATACATAAAGCAGTTAATTAATATGCATTTGTATCAAATGAAAGAAAGATTACATGTGATGGTCGTCATACTTTGTTCGAGAAAAGTTTGAGAAGTATGAGAAGAGAATAGGGTCTTGCGCGCTAAAATAAAGAGAATGAATTTTTAATCTCTCACTCAAATTTTTATTGAATTCACTAACCTTTTAACGTCTAACGTTGGGCATTCAAAGTTTTATATTCTTTTACGTCGAATTACAATTGTAAACGACGTTTAGTAATTGTATTTATTTACAAAAGTGTCACCGGTCATTTTTAATGTTAGCTATTTAGTAGTTGGACGTTGAACGTGTGACGTTATACACTGTTTTTGTACTAGTGAACTTTTGAAATGTATGTTAGGAATCCAAATATAAATTGAAAGTCTCACATTGAACAAAAATAAAAAGTTTGATACAATGTTATATTATGATATCTTATATGGTTGACTTGTGTCTCCTTATCTTGATAACTGACAAAAATAAGTGTGTCTTGTTAAAATTGAGAGTCAAACATTTTCATATAAAAAAAATAAACAATAAATAAATATATTAAAAAAGAATAAATTAAGACAAATATATAAATATAAATATCTTTATGCCTATATCCAATTTTCTTTTAAAGAAAAACTAACATTACCTACTATCACACTCGGTTAATACAAAAATTTCTTATCAAAACGATAAGAAATTGAGATCCTCGCTACGAAGAGGAATTTCCTTGTCATTCCTATTGTGGTTTTTGTTTCGAATAATATTATCTTTTTCTTCATTCTATTACTTAAAATTTATATGCATAGTTTTTCTTCCAATGAAAGATGATAAACTTCTTCTCATAAAAGAGTTTTAATTTACAATGAAGATGATTCGAATGTATCCATTCGTTTTTCAAATTATTTTTTCTTGTCAATTTCTTTCAGCTAAGATTTTGTTTCTCGTTCATTTTCATGTATGTTTATCTTACAACAGCAAGAAATTAGAGTATTATGATTTATAATCACAACAAAAATTTAAATTTCAATTCACTTTTTTTTGTACTTTTGTTTCTGTATACAATTCAATTATATTTCATTTTTTTATTCCTTCTTTATCTAACTTTTTATTTGTTTTCAATAATATTATTTCTTTTTTCATATCTCCTAACATGACTTAAACTTTTTTATTCAAATGTATTTTGTACATTGTTATATTAATTTCTCCATTTTTTTCTACTATAAATTTCGTTTAACCATTTTTTTGTTGTTATCCATTTTTATTTTATAATAGCAAGAAATAAAACACCTAAAAAAACAACTTAAATTTGATTTTTCCCATTCTCTATTTCTATTTTTTTTTCTATACACGTGTTTTTCTTTTGTATACAATTTTAAACGAAAAATGGATATAAACTTCTTCCATAAAGAAATTTATGTGAAGAAATTGTTTTAATTAATTCATTGTTGAATTATATTAATTAATAATTCATTTTATTTCATTTTTATTGAGGCAATAAATATTTACACCTTCATATGTTTTCATCAATGTAATAAAGTAATAAAACTATGAACATTCACAATTGATTTTCTCTATTTTATTTCTTTTCCATTCTACTATGTAAATTATATATTAGTTATCTATATAATTTCATGACAAATAAATTGTACATGTAGGTACTATTTAAACTCACCATTTTAACGGATAATGGGTATAGTGAGTATAGTTATAAGTGAAGTATAGGAATAGTATATATATACCAATTCCTTCAATTTTTCTTCTCTTTCTATATTATTTCACTTCTTTAATACAATTTCACTCATATTTTCAAAATACTTTTCCTATCATTACAATTATTTTTGTCTTTTTTACAGTTTACTTTAAAAGATGTATTATATGTAAGAAAACTAAAGCTTCAATTTCATTAAATTAAATTGTTTTTAAGGTTTTAAACATTTTTACCACTCTTTAATTTTTTGCATTTTTTTGTCTGTTTATTTTCAAGTAAAAATCTCTAATTCTCAATTCTAAGTTTTCAATCATATAAACATTAATTTATTAACTAACATAGAAAACTTACATTTTCTTTTCTCTGTGGTTCTTGGATTTGGTTGATTTGAAAAACTTTTTTCATAATACCATATATTCCGTTCTCTCTCTTTTCAATGTCATCAATATTTATCTTAATTACCACATTCACTTTTGTGATCAAGAAGACTTATTGTTTTATTTTTCTATTATATAATTCTATAAATTATTTAATTGTAATTTTTTATATGTAATATAATATATAAAATTAGTTTAATAGTAAACAAACCATACATCGCGGGACTAAACATTCACTTCCTAATTTGCACCTTAACTTTAAAGTTTAACTAAATTATCTTCATTTTGTGTTAAATAGATAAACTATACAGATTTAAGATCACGAGCCATCTACATATCATCTGTCAATAAGATATTAAAATTCATTATCAAGAGTGATTAAATTTTTAGTCTATTTTCTAAGTTTTTTTTGTGTGTGTGTGTGTGTGGTAATTTAACATATCTTTTGCATAATACGTGTTCTTTTTCTTTCATTATATACAGATGAACTTAACGATGCATTATTATGAATAATGATAGTAAAAATCTAACTCCTAATGTACAAATCTTATGAATAATTAATCTCGCAACTGTACTTCTGAGAGAGACCGAATAAAAGATTATTGCTTACAATCAACCTGAATTATATATATATATATATATATCCTTACAACTTTTAGGAATTTTATCTAAATTTTTAATATATGCTTTACTTAATTTTTTAAATATTTATACAACATATATGAGATATTTTGGTATTTGTTTCATCAAATTGTGAATCCCCTTTCTCTTTAGAATATCCTAATTCATATTTATATTTTTCTTAAAAAGAGGAATATTTATTTTTAATATTTTCTTTTTCTAAAATAAATTATTTCAATAAACTATTAAACATATTTTAATATAATTTTAAGTAAAATAAAAAATTAATATATATATTTTAAAATATTTTAATCGACTTTATTTTACTTGAAGTTTACCCCTCACTTTACCATGTATATTTAAAAACATTATATATGAAAGGACAATGGCTTGTACCCATGTTAAACAATGGCTGTCAGCTTAATGCCAAGTAATGAAAAGTTTGCAAATATTATGTTTCTTTTTCAAATTTTAATTTCCAAAAGCCCTCTAACCTACGGCTCAGGGCACTTGTTGAAAATGACCTTTCTTTTTCTTAATAAAATTGTTTATTTTGGAAATTTACTTTTTCTTTTTAATTTTACAATATGCAAGATTTATTTTAATATAGTTATTACTTTAAGAGAATTATTTATTTAAATTTTAAACTTTGTTTGAATCAATATAATTGATCAAATTGACACACTTAACAAGATGTACCCGTTTCATTCGATATAATCACCTATTATTTTGTAATAAGTTGTTACTTCGTTTAAAATAATTAACTATTTCCTTATAATAAGAAATAAAATTCAACAACTCGGACTTATATGTCGAATATGTTATTAATAACAATTATTTATTTATCACTAATAATTTCACATTTTTATAGAATGAAAGAAAACAAATAATCTTAGAGAAAATAAAGAGTTGTTGAAATTGCACTCATCTATTGTCACAATCAACATCTCAACCATTCAAAATGGTGAAAATTGTTGTTTTTGCAAATAACTTGATTAAATCAAAATTCGTTAAAAAAATATGCTATATAATAAAATATTAGACTTAAAAATTAGGTTTTCTTTATGCCTCGCTAGATTGATTTCACCTACGGATATTTAATTAAATTAATCCGGCCAAAGAAATAAAGATGGTCTCGCTAGGCACATAAGAGATGTAGGATTTAAACAACAAATTTATCTCATGTTAATACCATAAACAACCTTATAAGTGTAATCATATAATTAAATATATTAGGATGATTGAAACTATTAGACTTCATTAAAAAAAATTGTAAGACCTATGAAAAAATATTTACCTTAATAGTAACAACTTTATTACTAGTAGTAATAAATTTTTTTTTTATGAATGGAAAATATAATTAATAAGTTTATGTAAAAATAAAATGTGGAAAGCTAAATAAGAAATTTTGGTAGCTTAAATGGTAGAAAATTGTGGTGATTTCAAGAACATGGGTTCAAACTCTTTTTTACCTTTTTGTTTAAAAAAAATTAAAAGAGTGATAGTGGATAAGCACTCCACGTTAGAAGTCATTATTGAGGGATCAGATATATCAAGTGGTGATTAAAATAATAAATAATATTAAAAAATTGTTAAATAGAGAGGAAGAATCAAGTGAGAAATCTTGAGAAATAGAGAAGAAAGAGTTAGGAAGAAATTTTTAGTTGCAAGAAGAGTAGAGGTTCTGGAGGGTTTTCGGGGAAACAGATTCTGAGCAAGAGATTAAGTCTGGAATAGAGGTAGGGGAGCTAACCTTTCTAAGCTTTTATATTATGATTTAGTATTGTTTTATTACTATTCATGTCTTGAAATTCTGTGTGAATACTGTTAATGAAAAACATAGGTGTTTGTTGTATTGAATTTCTGTGTTAAATATGTTGTTGTTTTGAATCTGTAAATAAGAAATTTATTAAAAAATAGTTAAGGAACACTTTGGCTAAGGAAAGACTTGGTACTTAAGTTGTCCATGGTGACACACCTCTCTTTACTGGGAGTCTACTCGATAGGTTTTTAACTTAAATCCTATTGAACAGATTAAGTACTGTTAAACTATTATGCAATATACTCAATTGATATAAAATATGTGATGGATTCATCTTTCTGGAAGGANAGTGTGTCTTGTTAAAATTGAGAGTCAAACATTTTCATATAAAAAAAATAAACAATAAATAAATATATTAAAAAAGAATAAATTAAGACAAATATATAAATATAAATATCTTTATGCCTATATCCAATTTTCTTTTAAAGAAAAACTAACATTACCTACTATCACACTCGGTTAATACAAAAATTTCTTATCAAAACGATAAGAAATTGAGATCCTCGCTACGAAGAGGAATTTCCTTGTCATTCCTATTGTGGTTTTTGTTTCGAATAATATTATCTTTTTCTTCATTCTATTACTTAAAATTTATATGCATAGTTTTTCTTCCAATGAAAGATGATAAACTTCTTCTCATAAAAGAGTTTTAATTTACAATGAAGATGATTCGAATGTATCCATTCGTTTTTCAAATTATTTTTTCTTGTCAATTTCTTTCAGCTAAGATTTTGTTTCTCGTTCATTTTCATGTATGTTTATCTTACAACAGCAAGAAATTAGAGTATTATGATTTATAATCACAACAAAAATTTAAATTTCAATTCACTTTTTTTTGTACTTTTGTTTCTGTATACAATTCAATTATATTTCATTTTTTTATTCCTTCTTTATCTAACTTTTTATTTGTTTTCAATAATATTATTTCTTTTTTCATATCTCCTAACATGACTTAAACTTTTTTATTCAAATGTATTTTGTACATTGTTATATTAATTTCTCCATTTTTTTCTACTATAAATTTCGTTTAACCATTTTTTTGTTGTTATCCATTTTTATTTTATAATAGCAAGAAATAAAACACCTAAAAAAACAACTTAAATTTGATTTTTCCCATTCTCTATTTCTATTTTTTTTTCTATACACGTGTTTTTCTTTTGTATACAATTTTAAACGAAAAATGGATATAAACTTCTTCCATAAAGAAATTTATGTGAAGAAATTGTTTTAATTAATTCATTGTTGAATTATATTAATTAATAATTCATTTTATTTCATTTTTATTGAGGCAATAAATATTTACACCTTCATATGTTTTCATCAATGTAATAAAGTAATAAAACTATGAACATTCACAATTGATTTTCTCTATTTTATTTCTTTTCCATTCTACTATGTAAATTATATATTAGTTATCTATATAATTTCATGACAAATAAATTGTACATGTAGGTACTATTTAAACTCACCATTTTAACGGATAATGGGTATAGTGAGTATAGTTATAAGTGAAGTATAGGAATAGTATATATATACCAATTCCTTCAATTTTTCTTCTCTTTCTATATTATTTCACTTCTTTAATACAATTTCACTCATATTTTCAAAATACTTTTCCTATCATTACAATTATTTTTGTCTTTTTTACAGTTTACTTTAAAAGATGTATTATATGTAAGAAAACTAAAGCTTCAATTTCATTAAATTAAATTGTTTTTAAGGTTTTAAACATTTTTACCACTCTTTAATTTTTTGCATTTTTTTGTCTGTTTATTTTCAAGTAAAAATCTCTAATTCTCAATTCTAAGTTTTCAATCATATAAACATTAATTTATTAACTAACATAGAAAACTTACATTTTCTTTTCTCTGTGGTTCTTGGATTTGGTTGATTTGAAAAACCTTTTTCATAATACCATATATTCCGTTCTCTCTCTTTTCAATGTCATCAATATTTATCTTAATTACCACATTCACTTTTGTGATCAAGAAGACTTATTGTTTTATTTTTCTATTATATAATTCTATAAATTATTTAATTGTAATTTTTTATATGTAATATAATATATAAAATTAGTTTAATAGTAAACAAACCATACATCGCGGGACTAAACATTCACTTCCTAATTTGCACCTTAACTTTAAAGTTTAACTAAATTATCTTCATTTTGTGTTAAATAGATAAACTATACAGATTTAAGATCACGAGCCATCTACATATCATCTGTCAATAAGATATTAAAATTCATTATCAAGAGTGATTAAATTTTTAGTCTATTTTCTAAGTTTTTTGTGTGTGTGTGTGTGTGTGTGGTAATTTAACATATCTTTTGCATAATACGTGTTCTTTTTCTTTCATCATATGCAGATGAACTTAACGATGCATTATTATGAATAATGATAGTAAAAATCTAACTCCTAATGTACAAATCTTATGAATAATTAATCTCGCAACTGTACTTCTGAGAGAGACCGAATAAAAGATTATTGCTTACAATCAACCTGAATTATATATATATATATATATATCCTTACAACTTTTAGGAATTTTATCTAAATTTTTAATATATGCTTTACTTAATTTTTTAAATATTTATACAACATATATGAGATATTTTGGTATTTGTTTCATCAAATTGTGAATCCCCTTTCTCTTTAGAATATCCTAATTCATATTTATATTTTTCTTAAAAAGAGGAATATTTATTTTTAATATTTTCTTTTTCTAAAATAAATTATTTCAATAAACTATTAAACATATTTTAATATAATTTTAAGTAAAATAAAAAATTAATATATATATTTTAAAATATTTTAATCGACTTTATTTTACTTGAAGTTTACCCCTCACTTTACCATGTATATTTAAAAACATTATATATGAAAGGACAATGGCTTGTACCCATGTTAAACATTGGCTGTCAGCTTAATGCCAAGTAATGAAAAGTTTGCAAATATTATGTTTCTTTTTCAAATTTTAATTTCCAAAAGCCCTCTAACCTACGGCTCA
>NW_025914304.1:0-28290 GCF_018835915.1 Vigna umbellata | reverse complement strand
AAGAGGCACCACTTTGTCCAACATCCATCTTTATTTTGCCTTCTTTCCGTTCTTCACAATTGTGCTCTCCAAGTTTGCACAACCCTCCTTTAAGTTCTGCATTAAGAAATTCTTGTTTCCTCTAAGGACCGCATAAAAGTTTCGCTGCAGAAAATTCTGTTTTAGTTTCGCTTATCCTTCCTCTTGGTTTAGACAGCCTGTTCTGTTTGGTGTTGGTCGTATTCCTGCATTATCTTCGTTGAAGGACACCAGAAACATCGTCACACCTGAAATTTAATACACATTACAATGACACACTTTTGTCAATATATGAAAACATAAACAAACTTTCGATAACAAACAACGTTACCAAACCTGCTCCTACACCCGTTAAAACGAACTTGTCGCTCCAACAACTTATATGTCTGCCAATCAATATTCGTGGAAATTTATCATAAGACCTTTTGTGGAACACAGAGCCAAAACCACCATACCTAAGACAAATAAATCATCTAATTGGTAAGAAACTGATACTTCAAAAACAATTTAATAATTACACCAACTACTATTAATTACATGCAGATGTACACCACAACCATCAACGACAACGTTTGAAAACCTTTCCTTTTCTTCAAGCCGTCTGAAGCTTTGCACAACACTATAGTAACAGAAAACGATAAACGACACACTACCCCCCCACAATACCTACCCAAAGCCCCACTTAAGTTTGTCAACCAATATTAACATTACGGGAAACACTTTCCCGCTACGTTTTGGAAATAAATCTCACTTACTCACTACACGAGGGATTAAGGCTACAAAATGAAGAACAAGGGATCTTTTTCTTGTGTTTTTCGCCTAGAATTTGTATAGTGAATTCAATCCTTTGTTCCTTTGCCATGTATTTCAAACATTACAGTATTGCCCAGCTCTTCTCTTTAAGTTTAAATTGCACCACTGATACTCAATCCACAACCTAAAATAACTTCATTGTTCATTTATATTCAAAAACTTTATTAGCCAACTAAAAAACCACTGCTACAGGCGTCCCACTTACAAACCTCACTCAAGTTAATATTTCTACCTAGTTTTACCATTGACAGTTGACATCTCAAACCACGAAAATGAGTCGTCACCAATCAATGACCGATGCTCCTCTGTCAAGGTCGTTCAAAATACATATTACTTTGTCAAACAAAAAGAAAAAAGAAGTGACGAACACCACTCAACTGCATAAACCAAAAATAAAATCATCAAACAACGAAACCAAATAACCCAAGCACAAACCAACACAACGATACGTACCCCAAACATTAACCCAAATCAAATAAGCATGCTACGAGATGCCCAAACCGAATAACCAAGCTACGACATGGAATGGAAAACCACTTACCTTCGTCGGCGGACAATCGTCACCGGAACTTGCCATTCCGCACGATAACAGGAGACGAAACTGGCCGGAGACAACACCATGCAAATGGAACGAAGCGACACGAAACTCGACCTTCTACCTCTCAAGAGAACGGACCTTCGTTTGCAATGCAACAGAGAAAGGGAAAGGGGTATTTTAGGATTTTCACTCAAAATAAGGGTTACGGTCATAGGTTTTAAAAAAATTTTTTTTTTAAACGAACCAATCAGGTGACGACACGTGGCGTTGTCAAAATAGTTTTAAAAATGCGTTGTTGGAATATCGCGGTCCTTAAAAAATTGACGAGATTTTACAGTATTTTTCATTCATCATTCTATTCGTAGTTGAAGAATGGTCAAACATAAACAGTGCTCGAGAGAGAGGTGAAGAAGAATAGAGAATCTATGTGATGGAGGGGAAGAAGGAGTAGGCATAAGGCTGAGCAAGCGAATCGCGAACGGAGAAGTTGATTACAAGACCAAATCTGGCACCGCCTAGAGCTACTCCTATCTCAACCAGAAGCCATGGCATCCTCTCTCTTATCCCAACCAATGTCGCAAGTGGATCGACGAACAAACCCACGCTAATCGCCAATGTCGCGTCGTAGAGGTTTCTCACGAGGTAAGTTTTCTTTTATTCCTGCCATTCCACCGCAATTCGTCCTCCAATTAATTACTCTCTTTTTTCGGTTCCAGTTCGCGTAGGAGCAGGAGTTCGTTCGCCAAACCGCTCTCATCTCCAAGAAGGAGAAGGAAAAGGTTCACATCGCATCCTTCTCTTCGTGTTTCATAGTTTCATTTTCTTCGTGGCTTGTTATTGAAATTAGGGAATGAAGGGCTTTTGTCTCAACAATGGGTAACCCATGGGAACCGAATACAGCTTCCCTTCTTCTTCATAGCATACCAACCACTGGAACCAAATACAACTTCAGTTCTCCTTCTTCATACGCGTGGATTCGAATACTAGGCGATGGGAACCGAATACACCTTGCCTTTGTTGTTCTTCATGGGGCTGGAACCGAATATAGGTTCCTTGGAAGCGAATACAACTTGGCTTTGTTGTTCTTCATGGGTTGGAACCGAATACGCTTTGCTTTTCTTCATCTTCTCCAGCTTCAAACACTCGTTCTCTTCATCAACCAGTTGATGGATTGACAAATGTACCAAATTGCACACGTAATATAAAATGGTAAATCCAAGTATCGTATCCTAAAAGACTCTCGACACTAAACAGTTGTGTGATGACTCAATTAATTAAGACTTAAATAAAATTAAATCATTGGTTTAAGATGCAAGAACAAAAAATTAAATATGAATGCAATTTGATCACTAGTAGAGTAACACAAAGATGAACGCATATTGTTTATAATAAGATGAGTATGTTGTTGGGGTTAGATTTCACCAAGTTCCCTCTCATGTATGTAAGAATTCTTCTTTATGCATTATTGTTAACGTCACTCACTAAATCACCTAAACCCGATCCCTCGTTGAATAAGCCTGTCCTTAACCACCAGTTCATGCGATTTCCTAGCAATTAAATGTGAAGATCAGAGCTTAAGACGACCAAGACTCATACCCTTATCCTTGAGAAATATTACTCTTTGGAGAATTCAACAAGAACCTAAATTGTGAGGAACCTCCCGACACTCATGTAATTCATAAATCATGCGATGAATGAGTTAAACAAAGCATGTAATAAGCACAGATGAATTACTCTAACAATTAATGAAAAAGCCTATGGAATTAAGAATCAATCCAAATACATGACAGTTCACAAGGTTACATCATTCCCCAACAACAAATAGATTTTAGTTCCCCATAGACATGGAGATACTAGATGAATAATGGAAAAACATGAGATAGCAAAACCCTAAAAGTAGAGGAAGGACGCTTTCACATCCAAATCCGCCTTCAGAGAGTGGAAGAGTGTGTTGTTGTGCTGCTCCAGCCAGAGATACCAAACCTAGGACGCCTGGGTCCTTTAAATAGAAAAGAAGCAGAACAAAAGCAGAACAGAAACAAAGCCCAAGCCTGAGTCGCCGGTGCTCAAACGCCCCACTTAGGGCGCCCGGGCGACGAGCGGTGGTCTTCCACGCTCAAGCCTCGCAGAGGTCACCCAAGCCTTCTACATTCGGAGCTCAAGCACCCCCAAAAGGGGCGCCCAGGCGGCGAGCGACACTTCCTGCGCTTAAGCCTTCCAGAGGATGCCCAAGCTTCGTGCTGTTGGTGCTCAAACGCCCAAAAGGGGCGCCCGGGCGGCGAACGGTGGTTTGCTGCACTCAAGCCTCTAAAAAGGGTGCCCAAGCCTCGAGCTTCCTTCCTTCTGATGCTATTTCTGGACTTTTCTGAGCTCTATCTCCTTAACACTTTATCCCTGCTTTCCATATTAACACATTTTCTATCAAAACAAATGGAATTAGTCATAAAATCATCAAATTCAACCTCAACTCTCTTTTTCACACAACTTAAAAGAAAAACATTATTCCAAGCAAGTTTCTAAGCAAAAAAGGGTGTATTTAGTATCAAAATTACATCACAGATAACGGTATTTTCAACCGTTAACACAACCACTTTCTTCTTCATCTTCCATCAACCTTATCTTCTTCATCTACCATTAACTCTACAATGAAAAAATACAAATACTTGCCTGGAATTACTTTGAGATATAGGGGCATTTCAGACTTTTTGGATTGGATCGCTCCAAATCTCATCACATCCGCGGGTGAGTGAAAAGTACATCATCCCGCATTTCCCTTCAAATTCGTCTCTGCATTTCTCTTCATGTGAACGCGAAATTCATCTCAAATCATCGCTCATAAAACTGCTTAAACAATACTATCCCTCGAAGTGAACATAATGTAAATGAGGAGGCTAAACCTTAAATGTAAGGAGCCTTATGCTTTATAATTAACTTAGTCAAAGCATTTAATGCAAAGGCTCCTTGCAACTAACTCCTTCCAAACCCATTTTTAACCCATTTCTAACTTATTTTAGGTGTTACCTTCTAACTAAGGACCTAATGGTGTGCTAACTCTCTCTTAAGGCCACCAAGCCTTCTAAACAAAGCTAAACAAAGTGTCTTGGCCAAATACAAGACCTAATAATGAACTATATTAAATATTTACAAAAGTTGTTTTAAGATAAAGGAGAAGACTAAAATGTGATCCTCCACAAGAGTATAATCCTTGAAGCTTCATCTTCTTCTTCCATCTTCTTTGACCGTGGCTTTTTATGAGAGATATAATGTCTTGTAAGGCTTATGGGAAAGCAAGAACCAACTTGAAAGTCCTTCTTCTTCTTCCAATTTCCTACCCTTTATTTTGTTGATGCTCCCTTCATGGATCTCTATTTAGTTTCCAAAATGGATTCCATCATACCCTCCTTCTTGAAAATGATTTGTCCTCAGATCGGAAAGATATTTGAGGAAACACAACTTTGGTGTAATGATCTCCTCCTAGATAAAAAATGTACCTACAACAAATAGCAAATAGGAGTATTATTAAAAGAATAAACCTAAACAAAAGAATAAAGAAATAAGGTTTTTTGTTTTTACGAAAGGTTTTATGAAGAAAATTGTTAGCCTTTATTTCAAAAAGTTGTTGTAGTGATAAAAGAATATACAAAAGAAGAATGAAATAAGGCCTTTTATTTTTGAAAAGATTTTCTTTAGGATATTTTATTTTTTCTGCAGAATTTAAAACTTTTTCTTCACGAGTGTTATCCAAGCTTCTAGTGTGTTGATATTTTAAAAGCAATGTTCTTTTAGGATGACATTTAAAAGAAATGTTCCCTCTATCAAAAAACTTGAAGCATTGGACATCTCTTGCTCTGGTTTCTTCAAAAGTTATGAGACCAAATTTACAAAAATCTTTTTTTTCACCTTGAGTTATTTGTAACTTGTGAGGTAACAACAACTCCAAGAATGGTTTTTCAAAGATTATTGAGGAGTTAAAAATAATGGGGAGTGAAAGTGGAGTAAAAATACTTTCAAAAGTAAAAGTTGAAACCAAGAAATGAGAATCATTAATGAAAGGATAATAGTTTAAAGTTTGGAAAACTCCCTTTAGAACTCTTGACTCAATTATGATTGGGGGAGTAGGAGGTGCCTTGAGTAATACTTCTTCTTTGAGTAGGATTTATTCCTTTTCTTTTTCTCTCCTCTCAATCTCTTCTTTCTCTTTCTTATGTTTCTCCTCCCTTTCTCTTCTCTCATTTTCTTCTTTCTCTTTCTTTGTTGTCTCCTCCGTTTCTCTTCTCTCATTTTCTTCTTTCTCTTTCTTTTCTCTCTCCTTCCTTTCTTTTGTAGCTTCTTCCTCTCTAACTTTTTTCTATAGTTGTATTTATTTCTTTTTCTTTCTTTCAATTTTTGTTCTTTCCTTATCCCTTAAGAGCTTCTCACGTTTCTCTTCAAACTCCTTCTCTTTAAGAAAGAACTCTTTTTCACCTTTAATAAATTCTCTATCTTTCACCATGAGTTCTCTCTTTTAATGTTTAAGCTCTTGATTTCTCTTGAAAGAAGGTTGAACAAATTTTCTTCTCATGCAAGCTCTTAGATCATTCCAATCTCTAATTAGTGATTTGATACCACTTTTAACATCATTTTTCCTTTGATGCCACCAATCATATGCATGCCTCTCAAATGTAGAAGAACACAACCAACTATGTGAAACTTACTACACTTAATAATGAATGGATGACGTTTTTCAACCTTTGCTTCCCAAACTAAGTATGACATCGGATCAACTTCTATACCAAAATATGGAATGTCATTCTCAGCTCTTAAACACAACTCATTCTCACTATACCTATAATAGAAACAATCATAATCCCAAAAACGATCATGCAAATTAGAATGGTAGAAGTTTTCATTTTGGTGACAATTTTGAAGCTCATTTCTACTATGAGAGGTGAATGTTTCTCTAGTGTACCTTCTTATATTGGATGGCTCAGTTTGTTGTGTTTCTCTCCTTTTTTCCAACATAAACTCAGTAAACATACATTCTAATTTGCTTACTTTTGTGTAAGTTCATACCTAAGATGTCCTCTTTACTATCTCTTATACTACTATGAACACTTGAAGGATGAGAATGTTTACTCATGTTGTGAAGTTCAAAAGAGTTCACCAAGGTTTTCAAAACATTTCACAACTATGAATGAAATGATTTTCACAAGTAAAAATTTCTTTTTGATGGATGATTTCTAAAGAGAAACAATAGAGTAAGAATGTTCCAAGTAGCTCCGAGGAAGGAGAGGTGAGTCACAATGGACAAGGTTAAAAACCAAGTTCTTCCTAGTCAGAGTTTCCTTAGATTACCCTTACATAAGCTTCTAAGTAAAAATCTTCCAAAACGTGTTTTTAGATGCAAATGCAAAGAATGATCATAAAACCAAAGAAAGTTTTATCTAAGATGCTTTCAAACAACCTAAGTACCATAGAGACTTAAAAGAAAAACAAGACAATGTATAAAAGTAAAGTAGGAATTGAATTTTATGTAAACAAGTAAACTAACAATCCTATGTGAAGATGCAAATGACACTTAAGAGTCACTTGACACACCTTCATTTCTGATGGAATACCCTTAACTATGGCCTAAGAATTTCAAAAAGAAGCTAGAATAATCTATGCAAGGTGAAGCAAGCTCATTCTCATAGGTCATCATGGAGGTTGAAGAGTAATGTAGGTTTATTTAGGCCTTATACTCGGTCATGTAGTGTAGGTTTGATTAAGGCTTGTATTAAGGCCTAACTAGTATAGGATTTTTCCCTAAGTTAGCTATCCAAACCAAGTGGAAAGTGTGTGCCATGTGTCATGCTTCCATTGAGAGGATTTTCTTTTTAAAAGGTAGCCACATGACACCCTAGAAATGGAGAGGATTTCTTTATGGTAGTGGCCACATGTCCCTCCACCACTGAAGAGGATTTGCTTTTAGTAGTGGCCATATGACACTCTAGGAATGGAGATGATTGTGTTTTTATGAGTGGCCACATGTCCTCCCATCATTAGAGAGGTTAGAAGGCCTCATTTTTTGCCAACGAGAGCAATAGTGGGAGATCGTGCTTTTAGGGTTTGAAGGAGACACCCTTGGTCGATAAATAGTGTAAGACCCTAGGAAAATGTGGTAAGAAGGGAATAATATGGTTATGAGCCTTGAATATTATTGTTTGGTAATTTGTGTTTGATGACTAAATGTTTTCTAGAATGGTAATTATTATTTAATGTTATTATTAAGAGGAACACATGATTAATATGTTGTTATTTGGATTATTTGTGTGTTGTGTTTTTATCAATATGATGTATTGGATTGATGGTAGAATGGTGATTTAGGATTGAATAGGTGTGGGCCAAATTCTAGAAAGAAAAAGAGTTAAGTTAAACTTTTGTTTAATTTGTATTTTTGGGCCCAAGGGCAAAAATGTTTTTTACTTTTATTAATTGGTGTAGAATTAATATAAGGGGTGTAGGAAGTAAATGAATAAAAATAAATCTGAAATTTAAAAGATTTAGTGGTTGTTGATATTTTAAAAAGTAGTTAAGAGAGAATAAGAGGAAATCTTGGTGGTTTTATAGATTAAGTGAGAGATATGATTTTAATTAAAAAAATAGAGATAGAATAGAAGAAGATAATAAGGAAAAGAGTAAAAGAGGTCTGCACATTGTTAACCTAATTCCTAAAAACAAAAGTTAGAGTTAAAGGAGAGAGAACACGTTTTCTGGGAGAATAGAGGAAGAGTTGCAGAAAACCTTAGTGCAAGGAAGGACTTATGGTAGTTGGAAGTTAGATAAAGCCCTAGGATTTGTCAAGGTATGGGGAAACTTACCTTTGTTGTTTATTGTTGTATGTTATATGTGTTCTTGGTTATTTTGATTAATAATCCTTGTTTGATATATGTTTATATGATTATAATTATGGTTGTATGTTGCTATATTTGGGCAAGGGTTTATGTATGCATTGGCATAGGGTTTATGTAATATTGGTGTTGGGTTTTCTCTATGAATGTATGTATGGGTTGTTGTGTTATCCCAATAGAGGGTTTGATGCTAAGGGAGAGCAAAGTTATGATGCATGGAGGTTTCCCATGAAAATGTAGGTGTAAAGGTGTGGTAATAATCATATGCATTATATTTGGGTTTTCTCGGGTGTAACATATCAATGATTGGTTTTGGATGATTAAAGTGATATATTATATGTGTTTTAGTATGTTTACATGGGCATGTGATGCTTGAATTCATGTGTGATGTTGTTGAGTATGTTTCCACATGATTTAAGACTGAGGTATGTATGTTTAAATGCTTGAATCATGTCCAATATGTGTTTCGTTTCAGTAATAATCGATTATCATTAGTGATAATCGATTATCTACGCATTGATATTGAGTCTGGTTACGGGAATAATCGATTATTACTTATGATAATCGATTATCTTTTCTTACGTGATGTTTCTAGGTGATTTTCTCTAAGATAATCGGTTATCAAAAGTGATAATCGATTATCACAGTGTATTTTTGTAAATAATGGCGAATTTGATGAAGGATAGACGTAGTTCAAGCCTATAAAGTAGTGGAACACGTTGGTACTTAAGGAATAAAAGTAATGAGCATGTTTAGGGTTAGTTTTGACTTGTGATTGTGAATTGAAGAATGAATGAGTGTTGGGATGTACTTGAGTGTGTGGTTATAGAGTATGAGGCATGGTGTAAGATCCGAGAAAATAAGGGTTTTAAAAATAAAGTAGTTTTGAGACTTTGGGTTGTTGTTTGGAAATTAGTGTTTAAAAGTATATATTTTTGTTAGAATAATAATTGTTATGTTATTTCTTTATTTTTATATTTTTTCCTAGGGGCAAAATGATCTTTTACCTTTATTTAATTGGTGTAGAAATTAATTAAGGGGTAGTTTGGTGTTTAGAAACCTTGGAAACTATAAATCAAAGAGAGAAAACAGAGAAAGAGAGGAGATAGGTGTTTGGGGACAAGGAGAGAGAGAGCAACAAGAAACTCTTAGTGTAAAGGAAGATTGGTGGTGATTTAGGGTTGTAAATACAACCTTATGATTGGTCAAGGTATGGGGAAGCTTACCTTCATTTGTTTATGGTTGTATGTTATATGTGTTCTTGATTGGTAATCCTTGTTTTGATACATGTTTATATAATTATAATTATCTAGTTGTTATTGTTGGGTTAGAGTTTGTGTATGAATGGGCATAGGGTTTTTGTAATATTTGTGATGAGTTTTCCCTATGAGTGTATTATGTATGTTTGGTTGGGTTATCCCAACAAAGAGATTGATGCTAAGGGAGAACAAAATTATGATGCTTGGGGGTTTCCATGCAAATATATGTTGTAAGTGTTGGGTTATTTGGCTTCCTTCCTATATGAAGAATAGGCAAAATAATGTGGACCATTATGTCTCACTTTATTTTAGTGGAGCTGGGTCAGATTAGTAGGGCATATTAGAGTCATTTGAAGAGAAGGAAAAACCAAGTGAGAGAGAAAGGAAGAGAAGAAGTCATTCCCGCATAACATAAAATCGAAACTGGTGTTTTCGTCATTGTGAAGCCGTTCACCGTTGGATCGGGCTGAGTTTTAGACAGTGGGTTTCAAATGTATGGTTCTTCATTCTAACCGTTCGGATTGCCAATCAGAGGTCTAGTTTGGGAGAAAACACCCTCACATCAGCAACTCTATTTTGGAGAATTTTATAAAATCTGCACTGGTGTTTTCGTCGTTGTGAAGTCGTTCACCGTTGGATTGAGCTGATTTTTTGACTGTGGGTTCTAGACAAATGGTTCTTCATTATGACCATTCTTCATAGGGAGAAAAAAAACCTCACATCAATAGCTGTGTTAGGAGAACTTTCATCTTCTTAGTTCTCATTTGTAAGCATTATGCTTAGTTAGTTTGGTAATTGAAAACCCTATTTGGTGTTTTTATCGGAGACTCTTTTGATCTCTATTATTGGGGTATAACATGTCCATGATTGGATCTGGATGACTCAAGTGATGTATTATATGTGTTTGAGTATGTTTACATGGGTATGTGATGCTTGAATGCATGTATGATGTGTTAATTATGTTTCCACGTGATCTAGGGTTGATGTATGTATGTTTGAATGTTGGAATCATGTCCAGGATCTTTTTTGATTTGGCAATAATCGATTATCATTAGTTATAATCGATTATCTGCGCGTTTCGAGAATAATCGATTATCTGGGATGATAATCGATTATCCTTTCCTGCGTGATGTTGTTCAAAAGTAGGAAGTGATCTAGTGTGGTGGCGGTGATACCCTTAAAGTTAGGGTCTCTCTTTCACCTGCAGGGGAAGAGGATGGGTTACGAGAAGAGTGGTAATGGTTTTACATGATCATTGGTTAATTTAGTGAGAGAGTCACGGTGTTGAACCAACCATATGGTGTGATGGTGGGTGTGTTTTAAGTATGTCTTCTGTCTATACTTCATTAATCTGGGGTTGTACCTCTCCTCTTTTGAGGGGGTAGAAAGGTAGTCACCTTTCCTTTTGCGACAGGGTGGAAAGGTGGATCTCTTTGTCTTTAAATGGTAGTGGAAAAGATGGGTCTCTCCGTCCATGATGGGCGGTGGAAGGGACTAGGATTTGAGTGTTGCTCTTTTCTCTTGTGAGGGGGTAGAAAAGGATGTGTGTCTCTCCCATAGGGTTCCGACTCATGCTGAGTTTAGTGTTGGGGTGAATAATTTGGAATTTGGGAGACAAGTCCAAAGTTGCGGTGGAGGACCACTCGAATCATCTTATTTTGATAAACAGGAAATATACGGTAAAGTATGGAAGTTGACATACATTTATAATGATGGTTGGATAGGCACGAGTTGTCTTAAATTGGCAGATGGTGCAGAGCTAATGGGTTGAACATGATTTCGTTTAAGATAATGTATGTGTGGTTATTGCATTGGTTGTTATAGTCTATGCATGATTTCGTTTAAGATAACGTATGTGTGGTTTAAGTTAATATATAATATTGAGACTATGCATGAAATGTAATGAGACAGGCGTTATAAATTTTATGATTGGTGAGCAATGCATGTTATTGAGAATATGTATGGATTTGTGATGCGGGAAGAGGATGACTCAGGTACTGATGACTCTTTTGGCGGTGTGATGCAAGAAAGAGATTCTCTTCGGCCGTGTGATGCGGGAAGATGATGGTTTGGTAGTGATGTCTCTTTTGGCCGTATGATGCGGGAAAGAGATTCTCTTTGGTCGTGTGATGAAGGAAGATGATGGTTTTCTAATGATGATTCTTTTGGTCGTGTGATGCGGAAAAAGAGTTTCTCTTTGGCCGAGTGATACGAGAAGAGGGTGTCGTGTGACTCGTAATGAATTGGTTATGATGCTTAAGTAGTGTGGTAGTGTAGAGGAAATAGACCACTAAGTTGTGATAATAATGTTGTGATGTTAATGTTGTGACAATATATGTTTATGATTTAGTTATTATGTATTTAAAATGTCATTGTACATTGTGTATATGATATTTTTGGTTGCTCACCCCTGCATGTTGAGGTTGTGATTTCTACCTATGATGATCGGTCTTGTATGGGAGTATATGGCGTTGCAGACTAGATCAAAGTAGCTGATGAGAGTTGAGATATTTTATTTCGGGAATGATTAGTTACATTACTTTAAAAGTTTTCAGACCTGGTATTTTATGTATAAGCGATATTATAAGATTTTCAGATGATGATTATAGTTATGTTTTGCTTTCGCATTTTTAATCGAATAAAGTTTGACTATCTTAAACGATTGTTTTATAGAAAAGTTTGAAAAAAATTTGACCGTGACATCTCAGAAATTAGGATGTTACATGCATAATGTACTTGGGTCATTGCATTTCTCAAGAATGTGAGGAACAAATTTACCTATCAATGCAGAAACATTTCTGCCCATGCTGATCCTCTCATTGCCCTTCATTTTCCTTTTATGAGTGCACAACTCCTTTAGGCATTTTGCATATTTAGGAATTTGTTTGGTAATATCAAGCAAAGGTATGTTCACCTCCACTTTCCTGAAGGTTTTCAGAATCTCCTTATCCACCTCTTCCATCTTTTCTCTCTGAATCAATTTAGGAGGGAACAAAAGAGGGATAAGAGGTTGTTGCAAGTCAGAAGTACTGGTGGAAGAAGAGGGTCCACCTGCTTGAAATTTCTTGCTTCCACCTGTTTGCTCGTCTTGCTCAGGAAGTTTTCTCTTAGATGTCGCAAGGTCATTCTGTTCTTTATCAAGCTCAAGTTGGGAAACGAAATTCATAAGAGCATCAAACTTACTCTCCAGCTTCTTATCTGCAGATGAAGAATCAACAGCCACATCATGAACTCCTCTAATAACAAGGGCAACATTTCTTCCACTGAACTGCTAGGAGTTAAAGGCCATCTTTTCAATCAAATGCCTAGCCTTAGTAGGGGTCATATCACCAAGGGCTCCACCATTAGCAGCGTCAATCATACTCCTCTCCATGTTGTTTAGACCCTCATAAAAGTACTAAAGAAGGAGTTGCTCAAAAATCTGGTGGTGGGGACCTATGGTAGTCTTAATTCTGAGATGAAAAATAAAATTAATACAACTAAACTATAGCAACTTTAGTATTGCTAAGATAATAGCTAACAAAATAGAAAGGGTAAATTCAACCCTAAGTCGTCTCCCATCAAACACAAAATTGATTCTTCACAAATTAGTAATAAAAGCTATACAAAAAGGGTTAGTAAAATAATAAAAAAGATAAAGATAAAAAAAGATTAAAGAACAAAGTAACGAAAGATAGAAAGAAATAAATTTGTAAAGAGATTTAAAAAGATAAAAACAAATATAAAGAAAATAGGTTGATTTCACTAGTTTTTCAAAATAGGATTCGTCATTGGTTATCTATAGATTATTGTTCAATTAACTATTATCTTAGATTTTCAAATTAATCAATATAAATTCTCAATTAATTTGTTGGCATTCTCACTTTTAACCAAAGTACATTCTCAATTAAAATCAAGAAATTTGTAGATTAGTCATAGTAAATTTAACCAAAGTACATTCTCAATTAAATATTACCATGCTTAATCATGTCTATTCTTTTACCTCTTATCTCAAGTAAAAAGATAATTAACCAAAGTACATTCTTGATTAATTCTGGTTAAAGTTTTTACCACTAATCAAAGTACATTCTTAATTATTGTCAAAAACTCATTCAATGATATGAAATTTCTAACTTTAATCAATTCTCAATTAAAATTAAAAACCCTTGGACTCATATGATTTATATGTTATGTAGATTTGACACCATGCTAAATTGCTATAATGTAAAAATCATTACTTTTACTTGATTAAGAGGCGAAAGACATAAATAAAAATAAATCACAACAAGAATCAAAAGAACAAACAAATTTATTCATTTAACCTCATAATCCAGTTAAGAAATTCTAGCACAATCAACCCTAGAGGCTTAACACTTCATGGAATGATGAAATAACATGAAAATAGAAGAATAGAGGGTGGAGAACATGATAAAAGAGATAAAGGACGAAATTTGAACCCCCAAAAGGGTTCCTCAGCTCTCCTAAAGTGTTTTCCTATGTCTCTTTATATAGAAATTGTACTGGGCTTTGTTTTAGGCTTTTTTGTTGTTGTAATCTTCTTTATGATAATGTAATCTCCTCCAATTATCTTCTAAATAATCCAATATCTTCAAAATATATTTGATTGTTGTGGAGATCTAAAAATATTTGAGAAGATATATGCTAGATTAAAAAATATTTGGTAAATATTATCTTTTTGATATTTATTGATATAGTTAAATAAGGTAATTATTTAACAATATCAAATAAAATATCTTAAGATATGTTTTTCCCAAATTATCTTTAATCATAAACATTTCTCAATTATCAAAGCCTTTTGGTAGAAAAAAATAGAGAAAACCGCAAGATCCAATTTTTGTTGCGTGTTCCCTCCTCTTAACTTAGCCAAATTTCTTCACTTTTTCATGCTATGCTTGGATTAACTTATTGTGGTCTTGATTATTTGTTATTCTTGTATGTATCTTTTAAGGTGTCAGGAAACTTTATAACCAATTTATTTCCACACATCAATGAGCTCAACTTAGCTGCAGTTGCACTAACACACGTCAAAATATCCAAAAAACATTTATGCAACTGAAAAGTTATTTTTAACATGTTTTTGTATCTCATGCTAAATAAACTCAATTATAATAAATCCTAATTAAAGTATTCTATTAAAGTACAAAAACCAATTAACAATCCAATATTAAAGGCTAAATGAAGACATAAATATGTACTCATCACTAAGAGAAAAGAAAAAACAAAATTTAAAACAAAAAAACCAAACCTAAGACCAACAACTATTGTTCACGTTCTAGAGAGAATCATGTTTTATGTTTTTCAGAAGTTAAAAATGTGAGTGTGGCTACATGGGAACAAAACCCTAGGCAATGCAAATCGACCCCCTCTCTAAAAATGGGCCTCAGTTTAAAATCTAGCCCAAACTACAATAAAAACTAAATAAAAATAAAATGTTGAGGTAGACAATGTTAGATGACATGGTAGCTCCTCTTGAAGTCTAGAATAAAATTCCAAAATTTTGTCTTGAAAATAATAATGGAATTATTAAGTTCAGAACATTCAAATTAATTAAAATATGAATTACTAGTCTAATTAAACCCAAATAGAAAAATTGAGAAACTAATAAACAGTTAAACACAATTCACCAATTAAATATGGTACAAAAAGCTAAGTGAATGGGGAAAATAATGTTTCATCAAACACCTATCAAGAATCTCTTTTTTACTAAAATAAAGACTTGCAACCCAAACCATCTCTTCTTAACATAACAACTCACTTGATATTACTAATAATTCAACAATAACATTCATAACTAGAATCAGTTCTAAACAAAATCAACAAAATATATTAACATCATTCAACCAATAATCACCATTTTAAAAACACTTCATACTCAATAACAACCATTTTAACACAATTATCAACATGCATAAGTTTTATTTACTACCAAATATTCTTTCATATTCAATAACTAAAATATAAATTAACTTTAGATTCCCTTACCTCTTAGAAACTCCAACTAGTTCTAGAGAACCCGACTTTGCTCCCTCATCTCAAAGAGACCAAACAACACCTACAAACCACAAAAATATGATCAGGGTATACCATTAGAACCACTTATTAGTAGAAGACATAAGAGGAAACTCAGACCATACATGCGACAAGGAGGAACTTCACATGCATTGAAGAACATGAAACTAGAGAAAAAGGTAGAAAACTGACTTACTCTATTTGAGAAAATGATCGGACAAACTTGAAGATCTTAACGCGAGGATCACAGAGGTGGTCGCTAATCTTCAAACAAATGAACAAGAAGCAGAACCTTCATAGAGAAGGCATAAGACTCTAAAAAAGTGATTTCTAGAGAGAAATGATGTGTTTTAAAATAATGAAACTCATTTATAACCATCCGTTTTATATTAAAACCTTTTAATATTAAAATAATAATATCATTATTTTTAACTCACTACCACTTCTAAAATATCATTTTCTATGTCTTCACATTCTTACTTTCACTCATTAAACAAACATTAAATAAACAAAAATATATACTTACAATAAAAACATGTTGTCTAATAGTTATTTAAGTGCGTCTAATAATTTTTTTTTAAATACCTAGCCTTTCCTACCCGTGCTTATATAAGTATATAAATTATGAAAAATATTTCTCTTTTTATCATGACGTGAGATCTTGAATATAATTTTCTAATGTTAAATCCAAGTGTTCTCTATTTTAAATTTTGCAGTGCAAATTTGATTTTCTGTGTTATTTAAACTCTATATTCTTTAGTGTAAACCACTTAAAATCTACTAATTATTGTAACATTATTGATTTATGAAATGTGTGAGAAGACTGATTTGTCGTAATCAGAATCTCAATAAAATCATATTGTTGTTATTAAGAAGATAAAGAGGCACTTAGCATGAGGAGTTTGTTCCCTACCATTGAGATCATGCTACATCGGTGTCTTTCCCTCGTCCACATATATGTTTTTTACCTTATCACTAAACAACATAGCATAAATGCTTTACATGCTTATTATTTCGCTTTCTGTATGTCTTTGCCTTTGTTTCCTACCCATTACATTATCTTAATATCATAATTCATTGTCATATTATTTATTCATTCTCCTTCACTAAAAAAATTCAAACTGAGTTAAGCAAGTGTAGAAGAGTCTTTACAAATTGATCTTCTATTACGTTCCAACTTTTAAAAGTACATATTAAAACTCCTCAATCCACTTTATATATATATATATATATATATATATATATATATATATACTATTTTATTTGATATGATTTGTTTATTATATAGAAGTAAAATTATTAAATATATTATCTATTTACAACTATGGTATTTTTAAGGGAAGTAACATCACTCAAGTATACCAGTTGAACTCTTAGATTGATAATCTCCTTGTCTTTCCACCTATAATTAAAAAATTACAATATGTAAAATTTATAATTTAATTAACTTATTATCTAATTCATTAAATTTATCTTACATTGTTATTATATTATTAAAATATGCATTAGAATCAAACCTATCTAACTAAAAATCAAATAATATGTTTTCTGTAAATAGATATTTGAAGTTTATATTGAAAATCATGTTAAAGTATTTTTTATTTAATAACAAGTTTCCATTTTAGCATAATAAATGCGGTTTAGTGCATTGTTATTTATATCTTTATTTTGGATAAATAAATACTCAAGAGGTCTTATTTAATTACTTTCTTTTTATATATTTTCATAGAGAGAGAGTAAGTGAGAGAGACGTGCGCACCTACCACAAGTGACATAATCAATACATGTTTTTGTTTTTGCACACGTGCGCATTTGTTTCTAATGTGGTTTATACCTACTATTACACACATTTCTGACTTGGGTCTCTGCATGCCACAAGTTACATAATCAATTATCTACATGTTTTTGTTTCTGCACACATCCATAGATGAACTTGAAATACTAAAGGCTTAAATATATTTTATCTCTTACACTATTATAAAATATTATATCTTAATGTTTATATTTTATAAAAGTGACGTTCTCTCTGGGAATGACATATAATCTTTTTATATTACAAATAGAATTTTATAATAAACTATAATATAATCAATATATATATATATATATATATATATATATATATATATAAAATTACATTAAACTATATATTTAATTTATTAAAAATAATATTTTATATGATTTTATTAAAAATTAAGAACTTAATATTTTATAATTTAATTTAAAAACGAAAAACAATCCTTTATAATATTTTAATAAAAAATGTATTTAAGCCACCTAAAAATATACCCGCTTACATATTTTTATTTTGATTTTAGGCTTAATAGTCCTAGCGAGTTCTAAGTGAGCATTCTATTCTTCTATTCCACTTGCTATCGGGTCGTTATTGGACCACCCAATTTCTATTATCACGCATAAGATGTCTATACCTCAGCGTGAAGGGGGTGTGTTGGAAGTCCCACATCAACTAAAGATAAGACCAGTTCATAGTTTATAAGTGGGTGCAAACATCACCCTACAAACTGGTTTTGTGGGATTGAGTTAGGCTTAAAGTCTATTACTAACAAGTCTGGTGCCGTTTGTTGCTGTCTAGAACGGTTTTAACTTTCTTTTTTCTCCTTCCTCTACTCCTCTATAATGGAGCATACCTTTTTCTTTCTTTTTATCAGTCGAATTTTTTCGTCATTTTGCAATACCAAAAAAAGTGTGAGAGAGAAAATAATCTTAATGAAAGTTAACTCAACGTGCATCACCTGCTAATAATAAATTAACTCAACATGCATCACCTGCTACTTTTTACAACTTTTTACAGGTTTGGATTTAAACCTTACCCTTAACACACAATATGATAAGTTCGGATTATATTATGAAAAGTCTTATCTTAGCTTATTTTCTTTATTTATACAATATATACTATTAATGTATTAACAATGTACTTTATAGATTAAATAAATATTGATTTATATTAACAGTAATGTTATATTAGTATTATTGATATTGTTTATCTTAAAGATCTATTATAAAAATTATTTTAATTATATTATTTTAATTACATTATTTTTCGAGTTCACATTTTGTATTGTCTATTGAATATTTAAAGTGTATTCATGTTGGAATTTTAAAAATATTTTTAATACATTTTTCATACAATTTTTATATAAAAAAATCCTACAAAATAAACATAAAATTGTTAAATATTTAATATAAAAAAATGTTTAATATCATAGCTGGATGATCCAATAATAATATAATAAGAAGTAAAAATAAACTTAGTTAATAACCAATTTCATTATAGTAAACTTTAATATCATTAATTTCATTATGATAAATACTCTTGTAATATTATGTTAAAAGATATTTAAATTTAACTCAATATTATATAAATGACTTGAAAAATAAAATTTGCGATTATTTATATTATCAAATAATTTTATTCTTAAGATATATACAATTTCTAACTATTTTTACTATTTTTAATAGATGTTAAAATAGACCCACAGTTAATATAACTGAGGCCCAATAACCTCAGACCCAAAAATGCGAAATAACACTTTCCCTAGAAGCTTCCCTCGTCATATAGTGGGTGAGACTGAACATTGTGAGACATGAGAGAGAAGGGAGAAGCGGATGATCTCCATGACGATTCAACAGCAGAACTCGTAACTGTGGCTATCGGGCAGAGAAGGGAAAGAAGACCGAAGAGAAAATAATAGAGATGCTTGTAACAGAGGTCAGAGAAAAGATCGTTTATTTACTGTATGAAATATGTATTTTCTAGTATATTGTGAATGCTTCTTCTTACAAAGAAAAATACTGGATCCCTGGTTATATAGGGTTCCGGTAAAAGGTTTGAGAAAGAGGGATTAGTTAGAATCCCTAACAGAAAAATAAATTCCTAAAACTAAAAATCCTAAAACATTGAATGTTGCTCTTAGGAGCAATAATTACAAAACAAAATCATTAATAGCCTCCCGTCAAGATGGATGGTGAATATTCACTAATCCAAGCTTGGGGATGATAAATTTGAAACGAGTACGGTGAGGAAATTTGGTGAAGACATCGGCAAGTTGTTCTTCCGATCGAATGGGAAGAAGATGTAGAAACTTGGCTTGAATATTCTCGCGCACTACGTGACAATCTAACTCGATATGCTTGGTCCGCTCATGAAAGCTTTGATTGTGAGCAATGTGCCTCGTAGAGTTGTTGTCACAATAGAGGATAGCAGTAGCAGTGGGTTGGACTTGGAGATCTTCAAGAAGGTAGTGAAGCCACTGCATCTCACAAACAATGGCAACTAGGGTACGATACTCTGCTTCAGCAGATGACCTTGAGATAGTGCTTTGTTTCTTTGACCTCCATGAAACAAGAGAGGTCCCTAGGAAAACGTAGTAACCAGTAGTTGATCTTCTTGTGTTAGGATTAGTGGCCCAATCAAAGTCACTGAACCCTTTGATCTGCATGTTAGAATCAACAGCTAGGAAAACGTAGTAACCAGTAGTTGATCTTCTTGTGTTAGGACTAGTGGCCCAATCAAAGTCACTGAACCCTTTGATCTGCATGTCAGAATCAGCAGCAAAGAAAAGTCCTTTAGAAGGGCTGGACTTGACATATTTAAGGACATGCTCCAAGGCTTGATAATGATAGTTAGTAAGTTCCTGCATAAATTGGCTTAGAAGAGTAAAACACAAATCAGGCCTAGTATTAGTGAGATAGAAGAGCTTCCCTATTAATCTGCGATAAACACTGGGGTTATCCATATAATTCTCTGTTTTGTACAATGAGTTGGTGCTGCTTAGAAAAGGTGTAGAGCATGGTTTGCTTCCTAGCATTCCTGTTTCTTCAAGGATATCAAGGGCATATTTTCTTTGACAAAGATGTATCCCTTTCTTAGATCTTGCAACCTCAAATCCTAGA
Organism: Vigna umbellata; assembly: GCF_018835915.1. Next base: position 7,870 of record NW_025914304.1, on the reverse strand, counting down.
AAGTATTTGAGTTCCCCAAGATCCTTTATCTGGAATTGATGATGTAAGAGAGCCTTTATGTTAGTGATCTCATTCATGGAATTTCCTGTTAAAACAATGTCATCTACATACACAAGTAAAGCTGTAAAATCCGTGGGAGTTTTCTTTACAAATAGGCAGTGGTCAGATTTGGATTGAACATAATTAGCAGAAATAGAAAAGTGGACAATTTCTCAAACCATTGTCTACTAGCACCAATATAGAGATTTAGTGAGCTTACAGACTTGTCCCTTTGTGTTAGTGCTCAAACCAGGTGGAGGATCCATGTAAACATCCTCATTTAAGTCTCCATGTAAGAAAGCATTGTCTACATCAAGTTGATGCACAAACCAATTCCTTGAAGCAGCAAGAGCAAGTAATAGTCTAACAGAGGTGAGCTTAGCAATAAGAGAAAAAGTATCCAAAATCTATTCTCTCTTGTTGGATATAGCCTTTGGCAACCATTCTGGCTTTGTACCTTTCCACACTCCGATCAACTTTGTGTTTTACCTTGTAGACCCACCTCACCCAATGGGTTTCTTTCCAGGAGGAAGTTGGGACAAAAATCAAGTGTCATTGTCTTGCAGGACCTTGATTTCCTTCTACATAACATCAGCCCATTCAAGGCTATTTCTAGCCTCATCATAGGAGTTGGGTTCCTTGCTAGCAGTTATGGCAAGAGTGTACCTTAAATGTTTATCAAACAAAGATTCATAAGATAAACTATCAGTGATAGGGTAAGGAGTTTTCAAACCATTCTTGACACACAAAGATGTAGATGAGGACTGATCAGTTTGATGTATGTAATCTTTTAAGTACTCAAGAGTTCTCTTTATTCTGTTAGATCTCCTTTGATTGTTTCCTTGTTCTTCGTCCACGAGATTAGTGTTCTCAGCATTGGTATCAATGTTGTCAGTAGGACTTTGATCATCTCCTCTATCCTCAACTAAAACCTCCTCATAACTGCAAGGTAAATTATCAAGAAAAAAAGTGTTGCCTTCACTGTTACTACAATTATTCTTATTTTCTTGCTCATTCTTATAAGGAAAGATGTCTTCATAAAAAATGACATTTCTGCTAATAAAGATTTCCCTAGTGTTGATGTCAAGAGCAATGTATCATTTTATTCCACTTTTGTACCCTAGAAATATACCTTTTCTAGCTCTAGAGTCTAGTTTATTTCTATTACTTTCTAAGGTGGAAGCAAAACATAAACAGCCAAAAACTTTTAGGTTAAGATAAGTGGGGGGATTATTATGCAACACATCATAAGGGGTCTGATTCTTAATAACAGGGGAAGGCAGCCTATTAATCAGGTATATAGCATGGGATAGGGCATAAGACCAATAAGCATAGGGAACATTAGATTGAAAGATTAAACTACGGGTAACATTCTATATGTGTTGATGTTTGCGCTCCAAAATAGAATTTTTTTGTGGAGTTTCAACACAACTTCTTTGATGTTCAATTCCATAAGAATTGTATATACTGGAACAATTAAACTCAGGACCATTGTCAGTCCTAATGGTTTTAACAATTTTATTAAACTGGGTTTTAATTTTCATGATAAAAGTTTGCATAAGTTATCTAGTTTGACTCTTATTATGCATAAGGAAGGCCCAAGTATGCCTACTGCAATCATCAACAATAGTAAGGAAGTATTTATGGCCATGTACAGGTGGGATGGAGATAGGACCCCATATATCACAATGTATAATATCAAAACAATTAGCAGACAAAGAATTATTTTTAGGAAAAGGCAATTTGTGTTGCTTTGCATAATGGCATATGTCACAAGCACTATTAGAAACAGTTTGAATATAAGGGAAAATCTTGCACATTCTCTCAAATGTTTTATGTCCAGAGTGGCCTAGCCTATAATGCCACAAATTTATATTTACATAAGAGAAAACAAATCTAGGTGTCAGATCTCTTCTAACATATCGCAGGTAGTAAAACCCTTTATACACATTAGCACACCTCAATGTAAAGTTGTCCTGAATCTGACACATCTTAGAGGAAAAAGTTAGTGTGCAGTTTATATCTCTAGTTAGACTTTGGAAAGATATAAGGTTGAAAGCGAAATCAAGTATGTATAAAACATTAAAGATTATGAAATCTTTGGAAAACTGCACAGTTCCTGCATAGTGGGCTGTAACAATGAAGTTATTTGGCAACTTAACAAATATAGGATTGATTTTATTGAATGTCATGAATAGATTTTTGTCATGAGTCACCTGATAAGTGGCCCCTGTGTCTATAATCCATGAGAACATACCTTGTCTGTCCTCTGTAGTGTCTTTGTGCATTTGACTGATGCTATGAGAAGGGCTGTCAGTCTTTTCCATCATCTGCAGTATTTTCTGCATCTGTTCTGGGTGAAAGAGCTTTGGACAATATTGGTATTATTCTGTTGGCTGGTCAGTGATACAACAGAGGTAGTGCAAGCATTTGCAGACCCCCATTCACTCTGTCCCAAACTATTTTGATTGTTATTGTCGTTTTTCTTATATCATGGTGGATATGCATGTTTAAAGTAGAACTCATCAACCGTGTGATTCATTTTGTGACAGTGGGAACATTGCTTCCCATAATTAGGATTTTTTCCTTTCCCTTTTCCTTGACCACGAGGTGTGAATCCACGTCCATGGGTTTTCCAACCCTGGTCACCCTTTCAGTGATTTTGTCTTTTATGCCTTGTTCACTTGAGTGGATTTGAGGGAGAGTAATTGAGGGGATTTGAGAGGATTTGAAAATAATTTTTTTTATTGATTGTTTGAGTGAATTTGAAGGTAAATGAGATTGGATTTGGAAGTAAATTTTTTTAATTTGTCACGTCAATCAAATCCTACACTAATTCTCACAAACTTTACTTCCAAATTCTAGTTGATGAGGCCAGAGTCAGGTTTCTCCTATCTTTCCTGTTGTATGATGAGGGAAAAGACACGGTTAATGCTGAGTAAAGGTTCCATCAACAAAATCTGTGTTCTCACAGTATTGTAGCATTCATTTAGGCCTTTTAGGAAGCAGATAACATGTTCCATTTCTCTGTATTTATGAGAGACTTTAGAGAGATCACAACTGCAAGGAATCTTGCAGCTACAACATGGGATGGATCTGAGAAATTCCAATTCCTCCCATAGAATCTTCAAGTCAGTAAAATATTGACTCACACTCCTTTCTCCTTGCTTAATATAATTAATTTCTTGGAGCAAGTCTATAAATTTAAAGTAATCTCCTTTGGAAAACCTTTCCTTCAATTGTTCCCATAGTAATATTTTTTACTAAATGAGGACCAATTTGACACACTTTTAGAAGGAGAGATTAGAAGGAGAGATCTAATTGACAAAATTCAGCAAAACTGAAAACAAAAGAAGTTATTAAGCCTTGATTTTATAACATTTGATTTGTTGATAGATAAATTAATTTTAAAAGTAAAAAAATATATACTGCTATGCACACTTCTCCACGTTAAACATGTGAAGAAAACTAGCCCCTTTGGAAGAGGCAGAGACCTTATAAATAGGTGTTTCTTATTGATGTCACAGCAAACAAAACTAACTCCTTTAAAATGCAGGACACAGTGCAAAGGTTCTTGCTGTTTCCAATGGATCACTCCTCCATCCTTTTATTGTCCCACCTTCAATTTCAAAACTTGTGGTCATCTTTGATCATTCTTGTAATTTTCTACATAACCTTTCTCAAAGGCCTTGGATTTCACTTGTTGAAGAAATCCAAGAATGAAGAAATACCCTTACCACCTGGTCCCAAACCATGGCCTATCATCGGCAACCTTCCTGAAATGCTTGCAACTAGGCCTACATTCAGGTGGATAAACAACCTAATGAAGGGAATGAAAACTGAGATTGCTTGCATTCGCCTGGGCAATGTTCATGTTATCCCAGTAACTTGTCCCTTCATTGCTCGTGAATTCTTGAGGAAACAAGATGCTACTTTTGCTTCTAGACCCACAAGCATAACCACTTCTCTTATCAGTCGTGGTTATCTCACCACAGCCGTTGTGCCCTTAAGGGAACAATGGAAGAAAATGAGAAGAATTGTTGGCAATGAGCTGTTGTCCACCACCATTCACCACCAGCTTCAACACAAGAGGCTTGAAGAAGCCAACAACCTTGTCTTTTGCATCTACAATAAGTGCAAAAAAAACGTCAACGTTAATGTTGGTCTTGTGAATGTGAGGGATGTCGCGCAACACTATTGCTGCAACGTGATCAAGAATTTGAGCTTTGGTATGAGGTATTTTGGGGAGGGTAAGAGTGATGGAGGGCCTGGTTATGAGGAAGTGGAACATCTTGAAGCCATTTTTGTATTGCTAAAGTACATTTATGATTTCAGTGTTTCTGATTATGTTCCTTGCTTGAGAGGACTTGATTTGGACGGCCACGAGAACAAGGTGAAGAAGGCAATACAAATCGTGGACAAGTATCACGATCCCATCATTGATCAACGAATCAGAGAATGGAATGATGGATCCAAGATTCATAAAGAAGATTTCCTTGATATTCTCATCTCACTCAGAGATGCCAACAATAATCCAGTATTGACAACACAAGAAATCAAGGCACAAATAATGGTACGTGACTAGTATATTCTTATCCTTTTGATCACTCCATAGATAACTGAATAACTGATAAAAAAAAATGAAACTTTTGATGCAGGAATTGATGATGGCTGCTGTGGATAACCCATCAAATGCAGTCGAGTGGGGTCTGGCAGAGATGATAAACCAGCCTGAGTTGCTTCAACACGCAACAGAAGAATTGGACAGGGTAGTTGGAAAAGAAAGATTGGTCCAAGAATCAGACATTCCAAAGCTGAACTACATAAAAGCATGTGCAAGAGAAGCTTTTCGCCTTCATCCCGTTGCACCTTTCAATATTCCTCATGTTTCCGTGAAAGACACCATAGTGGGAAAGTACCTAATCCCGAAAGGGAGCCATGTACTGTTAAGTAGACAGGAAATTGGACGAAACTCAAAAGTTTGGGGTGACGAAGCTCTCAAGTTTAAGCCAGAACGTCATCTTAAGGACAATGTGCTTTTGACAGATCCAGATTTGAATTTTGTATCTTTCAGCACAGGAAGACGTGGCTGTCCTGGAATCATGCTTGGAACAACAATGACTGTGATGCTGTTTGCTAGGTTGCTTCATTCCTTTAGTTGGACTGTGCCGCCCAATGCCTCACGCATCAACCTTGCAGAGAGCCACCACGATATACTTCTGGCTAACCCACTTGTGGCAGTGGTAAAGCCAAGATTAGCACAACAACTTTATACTGTGTGAATTATTCGTCCTTGGAGATTAGCACCCCAACTTTTTTCAAATTTATTATATTAAACACAAAAACTGTCATGGTGCCGTATTTAAATTTGGATTTCTGTTTACTTCAATTTGATTTGAGATTGTACTGTGATAAATTATTAATTTGAAAATTTTCTTTTGATAGGCAATTAATGCTATCTTTTAATTTCAGTCGTTCAAGATAGACTAAACATTTTACGTTTGTTATTACCGAAATTTATCGAGTGGCCTTGAAGGTGGAATTAAAAATTTCAAAGGGCCCAATCTCTTTTTCCAATTGATCAGAGTGGTGTTAGTGTGAGATTATTGATATGAGTAAAAAAAAATTAATTGTTATTTCCGGTGTGGGGTCAAGGTTAAGAGTCTCAGTGTAATATCCAATTTAAAGTCTTTAAGATATACTTCGGTGACGACATTCGACTATTCCGTTCTTCTGTGGAGTTAGGAGATTATCTCCTTAAGATATAGTTTAGTGTGTTTCGTTTTTCTGTCGTGATAAAAGATTTCTAGTGAAGATTTAGTTACTCCAATATTAATAATGTAGTAATGCAAATACTTAACTTATCTCTTATCTTGGAATTTTGATTAACGGTCTAATTAATGGTAATTACATTTTATTTTAATTACTCAGATTAGTGTTAATAGTAATTACATTTTGTTTTAATTACTCAGAATTAGTGTTAATTGTTCCGTGAAAGGATTCTTTGGCCATGCTTCCTAAAGGTGCCGACATTAGGATAGTTCTTTTGTGAGAATGGTCATTCAATGCGTCATAATCAAACGGGTTGTACGGTACACTTAAAAAGAATTTATTACCCTGAAAGTAGTAAGAATGAATGTATAAAATGATAACAATAAAAGAAAGATATTGATTGATTATATATGATGTATATGTATTCATTAGCCTTTAAGTTTATAGATACATAGACTGTATTAGTAGATTTTGTTAATATTTCTCTAAATAATAACTGAGATATAATTATTTAAATATTAGTTTAATAATAAAATAACAACATTTTTTAAATATTTCAAGAATTATTATTATTATAATGGACTCTCTGTCTTTAAAGTGATGCTGGGTCTACTTTTAAGTCGGGTACGAAAGTTAGACCCCAAAAACTAACAAAAAAATTAGATGAACAGTGTTGTTTTAGGTGAAGGAGCTTTTAGGCTGAATTAACATGGGTGAGTGGTGGGTTCCAATATGTTGGAACAATTTTTCTAAAACTTAGGAAAACAAAATGAATAATAATGTAGACTTGATATAATTTTTTAGGCGTGAATTTACATTTTTCTAAAAGTAATATTTCGTCTCTAATAAAAGTGAAGGGATCACGAAATTCACTTTTGAGATACAAAGAAGAAAAATAACGATAATACTCACTCTTAGTATTAACGTCAAACAAGAATAAAATTCTCACGAATATAGAGAAAAAGTCTCACCTTTCAATAGAGCACATGATCCCTTTATATAGATGTTGATCAGACATCTTTCAAATCCAAGAGATACCAGATTCTAATTAGTTACATTTTTTGATTGTAACTTTTCATGAATGGAACTCTTCATGAATAATTGTAACTCTTCATGAATCTGAATTCTAATACTCTTAAATTCCAACAATCCTCCACCAATTTGAGAGTATTGTATAATTACTTAACACAAACATCAATTTAATAATTGCAATCTTACACATAAAAGAAAGTGTACATAGACTTGAACTTTTACTTAGTAGAATACACATTTGAGGAATTCTTATTTTATTGGTGTCAAAACGATTGAACCAACATAATACATAATGAAGTCTTGAAGATATTCTATATATAAGATAAATTACCTATTCTTGTTATACTTGACACAATAGGGTCATGCATCCATATCTATTCATAAGTGCAACAAAGTCATGCGCCCTAAACTTCTTGAAGCAGCCAAACTTCGCACACATAGGTTGATTTCTTAGGTAAACATGTTTTTGTGACAAAACATAAATTCAAGAATTCAATTAATAATTAGTTATCTTCTTATTTTTTTTTATTTTAAAGCTCTCTTGAAATAATTATTTGTGCTTTCAATCATCAAATAAGAGATTTAATCTTATTGAACTTAAGACTCAATGTCATATTAAGCGTTAAGTTAAGATTCCCTTACTTGTGATTAATCGTGGGCTCCATTTTGTTACCAATGTGGACCATTGGTGTCTTAAAGATATTATGGTTTTGATGATGCTACAAGATGAAAAACTTGAAGACTCTTGTTGTATTTATTTTAAAAGCATTTTTTTGTAGAATAAATTGTGATAGGAATAAATTTGTTGATGTAAACACTTAGAAGTTTTCCTGTCTTTAGAAAGTTTACGCAGATAATCAATTATTTGGTGTAATAATCGATTATCACGAGCTCATTTCAAAAAGAGTTGCTCGTGCAAATAATCGATTATTGTTAAGACCTCGACAAGTGTACCAAATTGTATCAAATAATAATAATAATTGGTAAGACCAAGTATCATTTCCCAAGAAACTCACGACATTAAACA
>NW_025914302.1:0-18228 GCF_018835915.1 Vigna umbellata | reverse complement strand
TACGGCGGACGTCAAAAGGCCAAAATATCGGACGTTAAAACCCCTTTCTGCACTAGTGTTGGTTGGATAAAATAGTCATGATCTATTCAAGTTTATAATGCAACTGATAACGCAGTCACCGCTGAGATAGAGTTAGGTTAGAGAAATGTATGGCTTTCTTTAGAGAATTTTGCAACTAATAACGCAGCCACCGCTGAGTGGCATTTGTACCAAAGTGCACTGTCTTACGCTTGGTCGCCATTGCTGAGCGTCACTCTAAGTGCCGCACTTACCGCCGAGCGCAACTCCTACCGTTGAGCGCTATCAACTTGGGTCTGGGCCAGTTTTCTGTTATTTTTATAAACTATATAAGGGTTTAGTCGACCTAGGGTTGATATATTTGGACAGAAAGAGGCGAAAATGCACTCCTTTCACCCCTTGGAGGCAGATTTTGGATGCGGAAGCTCCGATCTTCAGCTTTTAGAGTTTTATCTTTCATTCTTTTCATTATTTTCTTCTAGTTTCACCATGTCTATGGTGAACTAAACCTCCATTGTTGTTGGGGAAACGATGTAATCCTTTGAAACTCTCATGTATTGAATTGATTCTTGATTATATATGCTTTACTTCATTAATTGTTAGGGTTTTTCCTCTATACTCTATGCATGCTTTGTTTAACTCATTCAATTGCATGGTCATTGATATTATCGATATGGACACATATAGGTAAATCTAGAACTGGGAAAATTCTCCAGAAAGCAATATTAATGAACTACTCCATTCGTGAATGGCTTAGTGTGTAGATAATGTGTGGGTGACTCTTTATGCATTGTAGTGTGTTATACATGAATTTATGAATCCATAACTGTTAGAGTAGGGTTTTGTGCCGACTATTTATCCATGTAAAAATGTTAGCTAGTTATGAATGACCTTTATTGAAGAGTAAAGATGTAATTATATCTCTACTAGATGTGATGTTACTTCACTTGTAGAATATTTAAACAGAATATTTGGAAAATAGATATTGTATAGTTTTGCACGAAAAGAGTTTTGGTTATAAACTTTTCTAAATGTTTCAAGATTTTCAAACCTCCTATTAGTTGTTTATTCATTCTTAAACTGTATGAGATTATATATATATATATATATATATATATATATATATATATATATATATATATATTCTAATTGAACTTATTTGATTAAAGTGTTTCTGAGTATTATTCAAATTAGATGTTACATTTTTTGTATTAAAGATAGTTGAACATTTTTTGTATCAAAGCTAGTTGAACATGTTTTGCTTGTCAGTGATGGGGTTGTCTTACTTTTGTTGTGCACTTGTTGTGTGTTTTGTATGTGTTAGAAAAATTATAAGTAAGGCTTTGATTCTTTCTTTAATGTTTTGACAAAATGACTCAAAGATGTTATAGGACACTTACCCCAACCTAAAATCTTGCTGAGATTATTAGGATTGCGAGAGTAATGGAAATTATGGCTATTGTTTTCAATAATATAGTGTTGCTCTAGTAGAAAATCAATGAGTTCTTATGCATCGAATGGAGGATGATAGGGTAGATGTTCCTAATATATCTTTAAAGCATATGTAATTAGTTAAGTTTAAGAAATACAACTCTCCATAATTTAGTGGGGACATTAATCTAGATCAAGCTGAGAAATGGATTAGGGGTATTGAAAGGATATTTGAGGCCACTTCTTGAGGAAAAGAAACTTAGGTTTATAACCTTTATCCTAAATAGAAAAAGGTATTAAATTATGTAATTTGCATTGATCATGTATGTGTTTGTATACAAAAATGGCATAGACAAAATAAGTACAAAATGTAACGTACAATAGATAGTAACTATAATTGTGTTAATAAAAACAAATATTATACTAAAACGATTTTGATGAATGATTACAGAAACTACTGTAATATTACTCATTAAATAAAAATATATTGTGAATAACTAAAATCAAGAATCATAAATGATAGGATATTAAACAAAATATTTGATTTTGTCTAACTTCCCCTTTCAAATTGGTGGTGACATGGTCATTCCAAATTTGTCTTTTAACAAGTTGAATCTTGTATGAGTGAGAGGTTTGGTCAAATAGTTTGCTATTTGATCATTAGTATGAACATAGGTCTTGATTACATATGTAGTGCACACTTATCTCAATGTGTTTGGACCGTGCATGCATGACTAGATTAGAAGCAATTGACTTGGCACTAAGATTATCAGACCACATATTGGTTTTCTGAGAATTGGTAGTTTTATTTCTGTTAGTAGATATCTAATCCAAGCTACTTCAGTTGCAAAGTCAATCAAGGCTCTGTATTCTAACTTTGTGCTTGATCGTGACACTACCTTTTATTTTCTTGAAGACCAAGAAACAATAATTTCTCCTAGAAACATACATTGTCCTGCCATTGATTCTTTTTCATTGGTACTAGTTGCCTAATGATGGAGGACCATCTAAGATACAAATAGGACCTCTAACAAGAGTCATGTCTAGAAGGATTCAAGAAGAAGAAGGATCACTCACCACTTTACTTCTATTGAATATCACTTATTAATCCTTTCTTTTCTTTACTAAATACATTTACATTGTTTTGTAGGACAACAATAAAAGTTCGAAACCATGCCTATGCATCTTAGAAAGCTTGACAAAGCAAGAGAAAGCAAGGAAGGCAAAGAGGAGTGCAATTTCAACCATTGCGACGCCCAACGTTTTTTGTGCAACTTTATGTTTTCAACATGTGATTGATTAGCTGGCTTCTGAAACTTGCACACCGAGCTTTGTAGCTTCTTCAAACACACTTCGTTTGTATTTTTAGAAGATTGCAAGGCAAGTTTCAGAGTCCTCTCTTCATCTATAAAAGGGAGGCTCTTCTCCTTTGTAAAGGGAACTTGAATGCTATAAAGAAACGCTGTTGAGATTCTTCCAGCCATGTTTGCTTCGAGTTCATTGTCTTGTACCTCTTTAGCACATCCTTGTCTAGCTTCCTTCCCCTTTGGAAGGTTGTCTGAGCTTGAGATACACTATACACACATCCAAACTCCACAACACCTTACATCAAATATTGGTGCGCGTCTAAACTTCCATCATTCTCCTGCAATCCACTACTGCATTCTGGATCGTGGAGCACTCTCGCTTGAAGTATGGAGTCGTTCCTATCATTTGGCATCAAGAGCCAGCACGTTCACGCATTGCTTCAAGAGCTAAGTTGCTCTTAACTTCATTTTCTTACTTCCGTGTTGTGTTGTTCAAGTTTTGTCCATGTGTTTGAATTTTTTTTCACTTCTATTTTGGCTTAAATTCGCATTAATGTTTGTGTTTCTTGAGTGTTCCTTAGTGTTTGTTCATCATTTTAATCGGTGCAATTCATTTGTTTGAGTTTCATTCTAGTTTTAATTTCCATTTTCCAGTTTTGTCATGTCATGTGCCTTTTGTGTAGTTTTCACTTTTGTCAGTATGTGTTTGAATTTGTTTCAGCTTTCATTTTTCATTTTAATTTGTGTTCAGTGCATTTGATAGCTATATATTGATCATATAAAGCAATGAGACATTGTCTAGCTTTGATCAAAAGAGCTTAGAGCATTAACCGAGAGTTTTCAATTTCAAAAATCTGCAATAAAATGCATTTCTGGTTTAATATGATCCAATCTGCTTTTGTCCAGATTTCATGTTTCTCAAACTTTGTTCAAGTTTTTTTAATGTTGTTAAACATGTTTCAAGAAGTAGCAACTCATAATAATCATAGAATTGCAAAATGTATAGTTGAGTTGATCAAAATATGGTAAAATAATGATGTCACTATTTTCAGTCTAGTGTTTGCACCGTGCTTGTTGTCCTTGCTTGTTTTAGGTCACTCAAAATCTGCTAGCTAATATTTTGTAGCTAGATCTAGTTGAATAGAACCTTTCTTAAACATTTGTTGATCTATCTAGCTTTGAATCTTCTGAATTTTCCATTCTGCTGCAGTTTTGGTTCATTTTTTATGCAATTTTAAGCAACTACTGCTGTCAATTACTAATTTTATTTGTTTCAGTGTCGTTTAAATGTTTGTGCACATTTTTTTTACCATTTGAAAGCTGTGTGTACTGTTCATTTGGTCAATTTTGAGTATATAGGCAAAATCACCATTTTCCAACTCATTTTCTGCTGTAGTTTGATAATCATGTGCTGTTTGAAATTTGCCAAACTTTAATCTTCATTTATGGATTGGAAAAAGCTGGTTTCAAGTTATCAAATGCAATGATATGATTAAAAAAGTGTAAAACAACAAGAAAAAGAAAAACAAAACCAAGCAATCTAGTTTTGACCATCAAAATCGAAAATACCAAAATTTTGCATTTCTTTGGGACATTTTGTCAAACAGTTTGGGTTTTTCATCAAAAACTTTCACTACACTTGTTTGTGATCTTCGTTTTGAGTTTTTCTTGTTTGTTTAATTTTTTTCTAGATCCTATCCGAGTTCCTTTTTTATTCCAGCCTTTAACTCCTTTGAATTCAACATTTTTGGCATCCAAATGTGCTTTGCAATCTAGTTTCAGTATTAAAAATTTGGTGCAAAACAAGTGTTTTGGTGCTCCTTGTTTGCTAGTTTGTTTGGCTTTTGTGACATGTTGGTAACGTTTTTGTAGTCCAAACACCTTTCTCCAAGGGGGTAGCATCTTAGGGAGTGGAAGATTTGTTAAATTGGCAACAAGCATGCAACTCAGAGCTATACTTCTTTTGCAAGTTCAGCACCACTTCAACACCAAACACAACACATTTTCTCACCAATTTGGAACTGCACAAGATAGCAACTGCAGATTCACTTGTCTTGTAGTATTTTACACATAGTTTCATGTATTTTTGAATCATTGTATCACGAAATATTTGTAGTTTAATTTTTTTTACGTTTGCAACTTAAGTGGCTTGGGAATATGCTTTTCAAGCAATTCCAAGTGCACATTTGAACATTATAATAGTCTAGTCTCCACATCTTAGTGTGAAAGTGTGTCAAGGTGCTCCAAGTGTAACTTTCACTTTCACTTAGGATCGTCTCTCATTCTCCTTTCCATTTGCATTACTTTACTTTACTTTGCTTGATTGACTTTTATGTTTTAAGTCTCCGTGATACCTAGGAGCGTGTTTCATTTAGATAAACCTTCATTTGGTTTCTAGGTGCATTTCATCTTGCATTCAAAAATATTTTGAAATATTTCTACCTAGAAACTAAGGTAAGAAACAACCAAAGACACTCTGGCTAGGAAGGACAATGTTCTTAAGCTTGTCCATTTGTGACTCACCTCTCCTTCGTATGAGTTATTTGGTTTATTTTACCTCTAGAATCTTTCTAGAAATCCTTCTCCAAGAAAATATAAAAAAGATTTGTGAAATTCTTAGACTCTCTACTTGTGCAAGTTTCTCACTTCACAAGTATGAGTCACTCAAGTGTGCAAGGCAGTATAAGAAATTATTGTGACAATGTGAAATTAAGTGAGGAACTTCATAGAACTCAAGCTCAACTTAATAGGACTGAAGTCGAGTTTAATAGAACTCAATTTGAGTTTCAACTAGCTCGACAAGAGATAAATGAGCTTAGGCAAATGGTTACTAGCCTCACTCTCAAAGAGGTCAAAATCATGTTGAGACTTCCCATAGGCAAAACCATGATCGTGGTGATCATTCCCATCATAGTGATCAAAATAGTGGTCATCATAATAACTATTATCAACACCAAGCTCGAAGACACAACCATCATAGAGATCATTATGTGGAACCAAAACTTGACCTTCCCCCCTTCTATGGCCGAGATAATGTAGAAGAATACTTTGAGTGGGAGATGAAGGTCGAACAAATTTTTGAGTGTTACCACATTGATGATAGGAGGAGAGTTACCTTAGCAACTTTGACCTTCCAAGGCGTAACTCTATACTGGTAGTAAGCAGAGAATAGAGGATGCAAGGACACTACAACATCCAATATTGGAATGAGCTCAAAGTCGCCTTGCATCGAAGACATGTGCCAGCATATTATGCCAGGGAGATCATGAACAAGCTCCATAGAATTCAACAAAGAAACAGGAGTGATGGGGTTGTCGCGGCCCATCAAATTTGTTGTGCATTAAAGAATGCAGTACAGTGTTAGGAAGTGACTCCTAGGCGTCTCTCAAGGACCAAATGTGGTTCGAGTCTTAGGTCAAACCCGTATGGGGGGTTTTGAAAGTGCTTTTGTGATTGTAAATGAACTAAATTAAAACTGGAAATTAAATACAACCAAACATAAATAAAAGCATTATAGTGAATGAAAACAATAAACCGAACCATCCTAAAGCAAGATGTGTGCACTAATTAGAATGCAAAAAATAATAAAGAAACACATGATATACTATTCAAATGGAACACTTAAGCTAAAACATTAAATGCACAATGCAGCTTGAAAACACCGTGCAGCTGGAATATAACTTCAAAGTAAAAGTGTGAAACAATTGAATGTATTGTGCAAATTCACGAGCAGCAGGAATAATAAAATGCATCCTACACCTAATAAATGAAGTGTTGAAGTCTTCTAGCAATACCCCTCCATCACGAAAAAGCACAAAGTAAAGACACGTGAACAGTAAAGAAACCAGAATTTCTTTTAGGCTATTCTCTCGTGGACGTGGCTCCCATGTCAATTCCAATTGAATGAAACTTCAGTGTGTGTGCTTTCCAGCAAAGTGAATCACGCCTCCATCAAATCACCATGCTTCTAGAAAAAGAAAATGAAATGCTTCTACACACATGCTGCTCCTTTCTTTTGGCCGTGACTGAGTGACTTCAATTGAAAATTGAATCACCATGCGGCTCTACTGGAATCAGCGCCTCCCTCTTTTAAAATCCAAAATCATTCAATCACAAATGCTACACCGAAAATGAAAAGGGGTGCAATAAAAAAATGCATCCAAAAGCAATTAACGTGGAGCTCTTATTTTATCCTCTCCGTCACCGTCACAACATCCACATGTTTTCTTTAATACAAAAAACGTTCCAGCCAAAAAAAAACTAAGTGAGGGTGGCGGCTACTCATCACGCGTCCAACCCCTTCTCTCCGCGCAACACCTTCCGTGAGTTGCTTCTCATTTCAGGACGCGATAGTTGTTGGATGAAGCCTTGTTGCCGTGTGCAGCCCTCACCGTGCCTTTCTCCATGCCTCCAGCTCAACGCATCAGAATTCAGCAAAAAGAATGCATTCAGCTCTTGTTTTCTTCCTTTTTGAATCAATGTGCATCCTCCATCCTCCGTGACCACATGTTCAAATGGAAAAACAATGATAGCTGGAATAAATAAAACTTGAAGTCCAAGTGCCAAATCAAAGCTTCATTAAATGATAAACTCCAGAAATAAAACGTTCCAACCATTCACAAATTTCAAAGGAACAAAAAATATGTTTTCTTTTCATTTCTCCCTTCTCCCTGACAGCAGCGTTCAAAGGCCCCGAGAAAAAAACAAAAACTCAGTGTGGTTGGTGGCTGGACACCTCTCCCCCCTACAGGACGCATACCCCTCTTTTCTGGATGCATGAAGTCTTTTTTCCCTTGCTGGACTAGGTCGTGCTCACCAAAATTCAATCCCGTGCACCTCTCCAAAATGAAGGCCCCTTTCTCCCAGCCAGGTGGACGCTCATGTGCACACCAAAGCTGCTGGATTTTGTGGACGTGGCAGCAGCGCTCCAAAATTGATTTCCCATGGGTCGTGAGCTTCCCTTCCGTGTGCATGTGAAGTGCTACTGTCATGTGTTGTGCTTTTAATTCCAGCCAACAGCATACACTTCTCCAAGTGCACCTCTTCTTCTGCTGCTGGGCCGTGGAATGCTCTCCAATCCCAAATAAAAATGAAATCAGCTCCTCTCTTTCTTCAAGTACATAAATTACCGCATGCACCTCCAAAAAGTAAATCCACACCTCTCTCTTTTTAGCTTAAAATAAAATTGATGTCACATTTCTCTTGAAGTCCCAAAAGGTTATCCAAAATTTCCCTACAATTAATAATGTAAATAATTAGTCTCAGATAACTCAAATTAATTAAAATAAGAATTTATGGTCAAATGAAGCACAATTAGCAAAAATGGGAAAATACTAGACCATAAGCACACTTCCCAAATTAAATCCGGTACAATAAACTAAGTGAAGTCAAGAAAATATTGACTCATCAAAATAGACCATACTTAGTCTTTTGCACTCCTGGGCAAAATCAAGACGCAAATCAAGTAATAGTTCAAAGGACATTAGGGAAGTGACACAAACTCAACACACAGAAAACAAAGACTAACGAGGACAGAAACAGAATTACACAAATCTCAAGGCATCTGGACCAAGAAAGGCAGTATTCAATATCCAACACAGAATCGAAGAAGGCAGACACTCACAGAAATCATCCAAGCAATTCAAGACATGGCAAAATGATCAGTCAACTCAAGAGGTGAATCAAAAGCAACATAACCTCACAGATGGACTATCAGTGTTTCTCTCAAGTGTCTAGGGTAAACAATGTCAACTTGATGCACTCAAGAAAACAAGCAACAACAGACTTGGCGAGCCTCTAATATCAACACTCAAAACATATGCATGTTCAAATCAAAAGGTCTTTTATGGATGTAATGGGGCCAAGGACAAGGGAGGATAAATATGGATGAGAAGCTACAAACCAAAAGAAATAGAGGAGCAATGGGGAACAAGTGTAAACACAGTCAACTCATACCCAAAACCTCTAATTCAATCCTCTTCTTGACTCCATTATTCACATTTTTTTTTTATTTTTTTCTCATTTTTATGTAAATTTTTTTTTCTTTTCTCATCTTGTCTCTTTTCTTTTCAATCTATTTATGACACAACTGTAAGAGACAAGATACACAACATATTTACAAACACAAAACAAGAAGAGGAACCGACTAGCCAATTCATAAGAATCCCCAAGGAGACCACACTTGTTCCCAAAACACTTCCAAAGCTCCAAAATTCCCTAAGGTTAAGGTGATCATGGTTTTTCACTTAGGGCTAGTGTATGAGCTTCAAAATAAAAAAAAATGAGGAAAGTATAGGCTCAAAAGGGGTTATCAAAGGATTAGAACAAGGTAAGCTTATTTGGCTAGAGAGGCTCAAGAATAAAAATTCCTTTATCGCTTCCAAACATGCATATCAATCAAGAATTATCAACAAGAGTCAAGCCAAGGCATATGTGCAAGCAATCAAGAGACATATCACACACAAGAAACATCAAGTGGCTCAAATCTCACACAGGGTATTTGTCACAATCAAATCAACCTCTTAAACATCATAATCATCTTCCAAGCAGAGAAAAACAAGAATTTCAAACTAATTAGAGTATCAATGAAGTGAAGGAAAAACCTACAACATAAACAAAGTCCAGAAATCAAAAGAAAAATGTAAAATTGCACACAAGACACGATAAAAACAACTTTAAAACAGAAAAAAAATTTTAACACACAAAACAAAAACTAACAAAGAAAAATCAGAATCTCCCCAGTAGACCACACTTAAACTACACAGTGTCCTCAATGTGTCATAAGCATAAGATTTAGCAATCAGAACAGTGAAGAAATCATGGGCAAGTGCAATAAAAGTGGGAAAAGGGGAGAAGGAAAAAGAAAAACTCCCTTAGGTTATGGTGGTAGCTGCCAAACTTGGACAAGCAGTGAGATGTTTTCCACCATTGGATTCAGCAAAGAAGTTTTGAGGAGGAACTGCTTCATCAGTACTGCCCTATCATCCAAAGCAAGATGTTTCTTCTTTCTTCTCACACCAAACTGTTTCATCAGTATCTCTCCTTCCACTGGCAGTTGTTGAGTGTGTGACACCAGAATAGATATCTCTCGCTCGCTCAAAGAAGTAACAGTATACTCTCCTTCATCAATCCTGAATTCCTTAATGTCAGCACCTGCATTCTCTTTTAACTATCCTTGTCATCAAACTCACAATTAATAGCATCTGTTATAAACTTAGAGTCTGGCCGTAACACATAATCAATTTCAGCACAAATGGAGCAAGAACCAAATTCACAATCACATTCAAAATTTTCAAAAAACTGAGTTAGATCAAAGTTTAGTCCTAACTCTATAAAGTTATCAGATTGCACAGTTTCTATCTCAAAATCAATATTGACGCAACCTTCGATAGCAGAAATGGCTGATACTGAATTAAAAATTTAAGATTGGTCAATCAAATCTGTATCAGTATTAGCCATAAACCCTATAGAATCAGTGTGCATCAAATCACAGGCATTTGAATGTGTAGGCAAATAAGGTAAAATAATTGGAATCTCAGGTTCAGAATAAACCTATTTTTGCTCATTAAAAATTTTCTTACCAATCTCCAAGTCATCAGTTGCATCCTCTAGGCTATCATATAAACCAAGATCAGTGCAAGGATAGTGAACATCAGGTATGTCAATGTGCTCTATAGGGAATAATGAATCCAAAACATGAATGTGCACAGGAATATCAATATCAGAATCCAGAACAGGCTTTATGGGTTCAAGTTTTACGAACTCAAAAGCATTAAAATTTACTTGAACCTAAGATACATGAATGGGGATTTCAAGTTTAGAGTTAACCTGCTCAAGTTCTTCCTTTGCTACCTCAATTGGATTTTCACCAACCAGCTTGCAGAGCAACTTCCTTGCCTCTGTTGGAGTTCTATCCATCCGAGATCCACCAGCAGCTGCATCCACAAATATCCTTTTATTGTCCAAGAGCCCTTCATAAAAGTAAATCAAGAGCAAATGCTCTGAAATTTGGTGGTTTGGATAGGCTGTGCAGAGCTTGTTAAACCTCTCCCAATAATTTGCCAGGCTTTCTTCTTTAAAATGCTCAATGGCAGTGATCTCCCTCCTAATGCTGATCACCTTTCCTGCTGGAAAGAACTTGTCGAGGAATCTCTGTTGTGCTTCCTGCCAACTATTAAAAGGATACTGGTATAGGAAGGAATCTCTTGCTACACCTTGAAGGGACATTGGAAACACTCTCACCAGTACTTCCACCTCTAAAACACCAACAAGCCTCATGGATGAGCACACCAAACAAAACTCCTTGAGGTGCCTGTGTGGATCCTCATGTGCCAATCCATGGAACTTGGGAAGCCTCTTGATTAGCTTATACGTCCAGTCTTGAGAATTCGTCATCTCCTCTATTCTAGTTCAAAACATGTCTCAGACCTGGACTTCACTTCAAGAAGGGATTATAAAAAATATACAGAAGCATAACATGGAGTAAAACTAATATTTACAGATTTTGAAATTTCTAGAAACAACAACTAAATACAAAACACAACACACACTAACACAACAAAAGACCTAAGACCGAACAGTTGGTCCCTGGCAGCGGTGCCAAAATTTGATGGGGCTGTCGCGGCCCATCAAATTTGTTGTGCATTAAATAATGCAGTACAGTGCTAGGAAGTGACTCCTAGGTCGTCTCTAAATGACCAAATGTGGTTCGAGTCTTAGGTCAAACACGTATGGGGGGTTTTGAAAGTGTTTTTGTGATTGTAAATGAACTAAATTAAAACTGGAAATTAAATACAACCAAACATAAATAAAAGCATTATAGTGAATGAAAACTATAAACCGAACTTTCCTAAAGCAAGATGTGTGCACTAATTAGAATGTATAAAATAATAAAGAAACACATGATATACTATTCAAATGGAACACTTAAGCTAAAACATTAAATNAAAATGCATCCAAAAGCAATTAACGTGGAGCTCTTATTTTATCCTCTCCGTCACCGTCACAACATCCACATGTTTTCTTTAATACAAAAAACGTTCCAGCCAAAAAAAAACTAAGTGAGGGTGGCGGCTACTCATCACGCGTCCAACCCCTTCTCTCCGCGCAACACCTTCCGTGAGTTGCTTCTCATTTCAGGACGCGATAGTTGTTGGATGAAGCCTTGTTGCCGTGTGCAGCCCTCACCGTGCCTTTCTCCATGCCTCCAGCTCAACGCATCAGAATTCAGCAAAAAGAATGCATTCAGCTCTTGTTTTCTTCCTTTTTGAATCAATGTGCATCCTCCATCCTCCGTGACCACATGTTCAAATGGAAAAACAATGATAGCTGGAATAAATAAAACTTGAAGTCCAAGTGCCAAATCAAAGCTTCATTAAATGATAAACTCCAGAAATAAAACGTTCCAACCATTCACAAATTTCAAAGGAACAAAAAATATGTTTTCTTTTCATTTCTCCCTTCTCCCTGACAGCAGCGTTCAAAGGCCCCGAGAAAAAAACAAAAACTCAGTGTGGTTGGTGGCTGGACACCTCTCCCCCCTACAGGACGCATACCCCTCTTTTCTGGATGCATGAAGTCTTTTTTCCCTTGCTGGACTAGGTCGTGCTCACCAAAATTCAATCCCGTGCACCTCTCCAAAATGAAGGCCCCTTTCTCCCAGCCAGGTGGACGCTCATGTGCACACCAAAGCTGCTGGATTTTGTGGACGTGGCAGCAGCGCTCCAAAATTGATTTCCCATGGGTCGTGAGCTTCCCTTCCGTGTGCATGTGAAGTGCTACTGTCATGTGTTGTGCTTTTAATTCCAGCCAACAGCATACACTTCTCCAAGTGCACCTCTTCTTCTGCTGCTGGGCCGTGGAATGCTCTCCAAGCCCAAATAAAAATGAAATCAGCTCCTCTCTTTCTTCAAGTACATAAATTACCGCATGCACCTCCAAAAAGTAAATCCACACCTCTCTCTTTTTAGCTTAAAATAAAATTGATGTCACATTTCTCTTGAAGTCCCAAAAGGTTATCCAAAATTTCCCTACAATTAATAATGTAAATAATTAGTCTCAGATAACTCAAATTAATTAAAATAAGAATTTATGGTCAAATGAAGCACAATTAGCAAAAATGGGAAAATACTAGACCATAAGCACACTTCCCAAATTAAATCCGGTACAATAAACTAAGTGAAGTCAAGAAAATATTGACTCATCAAAATAGACCAAACTTAGTCTTTTGCACTCCTGGGCAAAATCAAGACGCAAATCAAGTAATAGTTCAAAGGACATTAGGGAAGTGACACAAACTCAACACACAGAAAACAAAGACTAACGAGGACAGAAACAGAATTACACAAATCTCAAGGCATCTGGACCAAGAAAGGCAGTATTCAATATCCAACACAGAATCGAAGAAGGCAGACACTCACAGAAATCATCCAAGCAATTCAAGACATGGCAAAATGATCAGTCAACTCAAGAGGTGAATCAAAAGCAACATAACCTCACAGATGGACTATCAGTGTTTCTCTCAAGTGTCTAGGGTAAACAATGTCAACTTGATGCACTCAAGAAAACAAGCAACAACAGACTTGGCGAGCCTCTAATATCAACACTCAAAACATATGCATGTTCAAATCAAAAGGTCTTTTATGGATGTAATGGGGCCAAGGACAAGGGAGGATAAATATGGATGAGAAGCTACAAACCAAAAGAAATAGAGGAGCAATGGGGAACAAGTGTAAACACAGTCAACTCATACCCAAAACCTCTAATTCAATCCTCTTCTTGACTCCATTATTCACATTTTTTTTTTATTTTTTTCTCATTTTTATGTAAATTTTTTTTTCTTTTCTCATCTTGTCTCTTTTCTTTTCAATCTATTTATGACACAACTGTAAGAGACAAGATACACAACATATTTACAAACACAAAACAAGAAGAGGAACCGACTAGCCAATTCATAAGAATCCCCAAGGAGACCACACTTGTTCCCAAAACACTTCCAAAGCTCCAAAATTCCCTAAGGTTAAGGTGATCATGGTTTTTCACTTAGGGCTAGTGTATGAGCTTCAAAATAAAGAAATGAGGAAAGTATAGGCTCAAAAGGGGTTATCAAAGGATTAGAACAAGGTAAGCTTATTTGGCTAGAGAGGCTCAAGAATAAAAATTCCTTTATCGCTTCCAAACATGCATATCAATCAAGAATTATCAACAAGAGTCAAGCCAAGGCATATGCGCAAGCAATCAAGAGACATATCACACACAAGAAACATCAAGTGGCTCAAATCTCACACAGGGTATTTGTCACAATCAAATCAACCTCTTAAACATCATAATCATCTTCCAAGCAGAGAAAAACAAGAATTTCAAACTAATTAGAGTATCAATGAAGTGAAGGAAAAACCTACAACATAAACAAAGTCCAGAAATCAAAAGAAAAATGTAAAATTGCACACAAGACACGATAAAAACAACTTTAAAACAGAAAAAAAATTTTAACACACAAAACAAAAACTAACAAAGAAAAATCAGAATCTCCCCAGTAGACCACACTTAAACTACACAGTGTCCTCAATGTGTCATAAGCATAAGATTTAGCAATCAGAACAGTGAAGAAATCATGGGCAAGTGCAATAAAAGTGGGAAAAGGGGAGAAGGAAAAAGAAAAACTCCCTTAGGTTATGGTGGTAGCTGCCAAACTTGGACAAGCAGTGAGATGTTTTCCACCATTGGATTCAGCAAAGAAGTTTTGAGGAGGAACTGCTTCATCAGTACTGCCCTATCATCCAAAGCAAGATGTTTCTTCTTTCTTCTCACACCAAACTGTTACATCAGTATCTCTCCTTCCACTGGCAGTTGTTGAGTGTGTGACACCAGAATAGATATCTCTCGCTCGCTCAAAGAAGTAACAGTATACTCTCCTTCATCAATCCTGAATTCCTTAATGTCAGCACCTGCATTCTCTTTTAACTATCCTTGTCATCAAACTCACAATTAATAGCATCTGTTATAAACTTAGAGTCTGGCCGTAACACATAATCAATTTCAGCACAAATGGAGCAAGAACCAAATTCACAATCACATTCAAAATTTTCAAAAAACTGAGTTAGATCAAAGTTTAGTCCTAACTCTATAAAGTTATCAGATTGCACAGTTTCTATCTCAAAATCAATATTGACGCAACCTTCGATAGCAGAAATGGCTGATACTGAATTAAAAATTTAAGATTGGTCAATCAAATCTGTATCAGTATTAGCCATAAACCCTATAGAATCAGTGTGCATCAAATCACAGGCATTTGAATGTGTAGGCAAATAAGGTAAAATAATTGGAATCTCAGGTTCAGAATAAACCTATTTTTGCTCATTAAAAATTTTCTTACCAATCTCCAAGTCATCAGTTGCATCCTCTAGGCTATCATATAAACCAAGATCAGTGCAAGGATAGTGAACATCAGGTATGTCAATGTGCTCTATAGGGAATAATGAATCCAAAACATGAATGTGCACAGGAATATCAATATCAGAATCCAGAACAGGCTTTATGGGTTCAAGTTTTACGAACTCAAAAGCATTAAAATTTACTTGAACCTAAGATACATGAATGGGGATTTCAAGTTTAGAGTTAACCTGCTCAAGTTCTTCCTTTGCTACCTCAATTGGATTTTCACCAACCAGCTTGCAGAGCAACTTCCTTGCCTCTGTTGGAGTTCTATCCATCCGAGATCCACCAGCAGCTGCATCCACAAATATCCTTTTATTGTCCAAGAGCCCTTCATAAAAGTAAATCAAGAGCAAATGCTCTGAAATTTGGTGGTTTGGATAGGCTGTGCAGAGCTTGTTAAACCTCTCCCAATAATTTGCCAGGCTTTCTTCTTTAAAATGCTCAATGGCAGTGATCTCCCTCCTAATGCTGATCACCTTTCCTGCTGGAAAGAACTTGTCGAGGAATCTCTGTTGTGCTTCCTGCCAACTATTAAAAGGATACTGGTATAGGAAGGAATCTCTTGCTACACCTTGAAGGGACATTGGAAACACTCTCACCAGTACTTCCACCTCTAAAACACCAACAAGCCTCATGGATGAGCACACCAAACAAAACTCCTTGAGGTGCCTGTGTGGATCCTCATGTGCCAATCCATGGAACTTGGGAAGCCTCTTGATTAGCTTATACGTCCAGTCTTGAGAATTCGTCATCTCCTCTATTCTAGTTCAAAACATGTCTCAGACCTGGACTTCACTTCAAGAAGGGATTATAAAAAATATACAGAAGCATAACATGGAGTAAAACTAATATTTACAGATTTTGAAATTTCTAGAAACAACAACTAAATACAAAACACAACACACACTAACACAACAAAAGACCTAAGACCGAACAGTTGGTCCCTGGCAGCGGTGCCAAAATTTGATGGGGCTGTCGCGGCCCATCAAATTTGTTGTGCATTAAATAATGCAGTACAGTGCTAGGAAGTGACTCCTAGGTCGTCTCTAAATGACCAAATGTGGTTCGAGTCTTAGGTCAAACACGTATGGGGGGTTTTGAAAGTGTTTTTGTGATTGTAAATGAACTAAATTAAAACTGGAAATTAAATACAACCAAACATAAATAAAAGCATTATAGTGAATGAAAACCATAAACCGAACTGTCCTAAAGCAAGATGTGCGCACTAATTAGAATGTAGAAAATAATAAAGAAACACATGATATACTATTCAAATGGAACACTTAAGCTAAAACATTAAATGCACAATGCAGCTTGAAAACACCGTGCAGCTGGAATATAACTTCAAAGTAAAAGTGTTAAACAATTGAATGTATTGTGCAAATTCACGAGCAGCAGGAATAATAAAATGCATCCTAGACCTAATAAATGAAGTGTTGAAGTCTTCTAGCAATACACCTCCATCACGAAAAAGCACAAAGTAAAGATGCGTGAACAGTAAAGAAACCAAATTTTCTTTTGGGCTATTCTCTCGTGGACGTGGCTCCCATGTCAATTCCAATTGAATGAAACTTCAATGTGTGTGCTTTCCAACAAAGTGAATCACGCCTCCATCAAATCACCATGCTTCTAGAAAAAGAAAATGAAATGCTTCTACACACACGCTGCTCCTTTATTCTAGTCGTGACTGAGTACCTTCAATTGAAAATTGAATCACCATGCGGCCCTACTGGAATCAGCGCCTCCCTCTTTTAAAATCCAAAATCATTTAATCACAAATGCTGCACCGAAAATGAAAAGGGGCGCAATAAAAAATGCATCCAAAAGCAATTAACGTGGAGCTCTCATTTTATCCTCTTTGTCACCGTCACAACATTCACATGTTTTCTTCAATACAAAAAACGTTCCAACCAAAAAAAAACTAAGTGAGGGTGGCGGATACTCATCACACGTCCAATCCCTTCTCTCCGCGCAGCACCTTCCGTGAGCTGCTTCTCATTTCAGGACGCGACAGTTGCTGGACGAAGCCTTGTTGCCGTGTGCAGCCCTCACCATGCCTTTCTCCATGCCTCCAGCTCAACGCATCAGAATTCAGCAAAAAGAATGCATTCAGCTCTTGTTTTCTTCCTTTTTGAATCAACGTCCATCCTCCATCCTCTGTGACCTAGTGTTCAAATGGAAAAACAATGATAGCTGGAATAAATAAAACTTCAATGCCAAGTGCCAAATCAAAGCTTCATTAAATGATAAACTCCAGAAATAAAACGTTCCAGCCATTCACAAATTTCAAAGGAACAAAAAATATGTTTTCTTTTCATTTCTCCCTTCTCCCTGACAGCAGCGTTCAAAGGCCCCGAGAAAAAAAACAAAAATTGAGTGTGGTTGGTGGCTGGGCACCTCTCCCCCCTGCAGGACGCATACCCCTCTTTTCTGGATGCGTGAAGTCTTTTTTCCCTTGCTGGACTAGGTCGTGCTCACCAAAATTCAATCCTGTGCACCTCTCCAAAATGAAGGCTCCTTTCTCCCAGCCAGGTGGACGCTCATGTGCACACCAAAGCTGCTGGATTTTGTGGATGTGGCAGCAGCGCTCCAAAATTGATTTCCGATGGGTCGTGAGCTTCCCTTCCGTGTGCATGTGAAGTGCTTTTGTCGTGTGTTGTGCTTTTAATTCCAGCCAAAAACATACACCTCTCCAAGTGCACCCCTTCTTCTGCTGCTGGGCCGTGGAATGCTCTCCAAACCGAAATAAAAATGAAATCAGCTCCTTTCTTTCTTCAAGTACATAAATTACCGCATGCACCTCCAAAAAGTAAATCTACACCTCTCTCGTTTTAGCTTAAAATAAAAATGATGTCACATTTCTCTTGAAGTCACGAAAGGTTATCCAAAATTTCGCTACAATTAATAATGTAAATAATTAGTCTTAGATAATTCAAATTAATTAAAATAAGAATTTCTGGTCAAATTAAGCACAATTAGGAAAAATGGGAAAATACTGGACAATTAAGCACACTTCCCGAATTAAATCCGGTACAAT